>JALGBA010001817.1:0-266772 GCA_023970755.1 Azemiops feae
ATATATATATATATATATATATATATATATATATATATATATATATATATATATATATATATATATATATATATATATATATATATATATATATATATATATATATATATATATATAGTTTTAAACATCTAGCAGTTTTAGTCCACACTTAAGAAACATTTCAATCTTTTTGAAATTTTAAAAAATAAAAAGAATGATATATATTTTATTCAACTACTCATTATGACGAAGACTGGGTTAGATCCAAACAAAAGTTATATGGAACTACTTCCAGATGAAATCAACTAGACAGATTGGTCAAGAAAATTAAATCCAACTAACCTTTCTAGGAATTTAACTAATTTAGTGAGTCTCCTCTTCTGGGGAAAAAGCAGCGGGGATACAGATTGACTCCTGATAAAACATGTCAGATATTTCTATAGGCCTACATCCTACCCACAGAGCCATTTCTTTTGTGCAAGTTCCATTAAAGCAAATGAATCCCACAATCAATTATTTTAGCCCCTGAGATAGGATATGCCAAAACTGTTTCTCTCTTCTCATGGCAATAAAAATACAACACAAATAAACTAACAGTTTCAGAACTTTCTAAATCAGCCGTTTGATATGGCAGCAGATGTATTACGCCTGCCTTGTTTTATTACAAATGTCTGGTGGAGGCTTTATTTCTGTTCAAAATTGGTTTTTATATAACTCCTTGCTTGTTCCCTTGCTTGCCCTACAGAGTCTCCTTTTCTGCTAGGACCCTAAACTGTGGGAGAATCTGGTATGTGTAATAGGATCAGGTTGTATCGTAGCCTTTCTTTCTGAACAACTGACCCTAAGCCTTTCTTCCCTTATCTCTCCCCTTCTCTGCCAACTTAGCCTTCTCTTTTTCCCTTCCCCCTCCTGCCATCTTGACTTACCCTCAACTTCTTATCTTCCTACAGTTGTAATTCTTCCCCTGTCATATTTCAAGTCCTGCTCTTACTTCTCTCCTGCCTGACCCAAGGCTTTAATCTGGGCCCATTTTCCCCCTGCAACTTGATCATGCTTTTTTCTTTTAAAAAGCACACCTTCCATTTTGTGCTTTCTTTCCTCCCACTTTCCAAGTTTTTTTTTCCAAACAGCCAGCACCAAGCTAGGCTTTTGTCCCTGATGTAGCTAACCCCAGGAAAGCTGCTTCTGTTTTCTTTGAAACTTGGCTGCCTTGTTTTGTTTCAAGCCATTTGTGATTTTTTTCCCATTTAAAATAACCCGGGCTAGGGCAACCTGATCCAGTTCAAACCAGCCACAAAACTCTTCAGTTTTACATTCTTGGAGACAAATGAGTTGCCATTCATGACCACCATAAAAAGTACTTGGCTACTTCTGGTACAAAATGACAAGGAAATAGGCCCAGAATTCTTTACATGTTCTATATAATGTCTCAGTCAAATTCTTCTGCATACACACAGACATCACAATTTCTTGTTAGTGATATTTAATACCTGTCCATTATTGCACCGTTTCTTGATTGAGGGGTGGACCCTCATTGTAAGAGCAATGTCTTATTTTGGCCTGTTAAATGTAGCAACAAATGTATCTCTAATAAATACTTTTCACCTCCAGGTTTTCACATAAGAAAGCACATAATAAACCAAGATCAAATAAAGAACCTGATCTCTAAGCACAGTATGGGAATCCAGACAGAGAAATGAAGTTCTTGAGCACCATTCTTATTGCCTTTGACTTGACATGTCTTGCAATTAATAAATTTGTTGCTCATACATTGCAGTAAACCATGGTTTATTTAACCATAGTTTATTGAATAAACTGCAATTGGCTAGTTTCCACCAACAAGTGAACCACACTTTGGCTTAGCTTGTTCTATAAATCTAGCCACTGTCAGGCTAAACTTCTCTCCACTCTGACCAGACTACATCTGATTATAAAAGAAGCATGCTGAAACTGCAAGAAAATTTCCAACCTAATTATCGTGCTAATCTTTCTCCTTAAGGAACTGTTTTATTATAAAATATTTTGAACAGCAAGTTCCCAAATCATCGAAGCTAGTCACATAATAATGTGCCAGAACATAGTGCTCTGTAGAGCAGGTGATGGCCAAATTGTGAATTGGCCCAGTCAAAGGCTGTATTATTTTTCCCTCTTGCAAAGTAGCCAATTATCACATGTGGCAGGAAATTGCAGCCTGTCTATTCTGTACAGCTCTTGGGACTATATCATACATCGAGAGAGCTCCCCCCCCAGTACAAAAATTAGAACAGTTTTTTATACACTTTTGGAAAACAAAAGCACATGTTCATTAGCAAACCATAGGCAACAAATGACAAAATATTCACACCCCTGGTAGAAGATGACCCTCCCAGAAGATGGGTTCCTTACTAAAACATTACAGCCCTCACATTTTTTACCCTAACTGATAAAGCTGATAATGAAGTATGCAAAACTGTGTAGCTAATTTATCTGCAATAGGAAAGGGACTTTAGCCCTGAACCAACTGCTGGCCTGGTTTGAGTTCCTTGATCAGGCTATCAGGTAGCTTTCCAGGAATTTTAAGGTAAGGATGTGAGGCCCAAGAATGAGAGGCCCCAAAGAGAGAAACATGAGAGTTTTTCAACAAAATGTGGTTTCTCTGGCTAAAACTAGCTATACCACTTTTACACAGGGATGGGCAGATTTCAACCATGTTTAATCTACTGTACTTCAGTTCCACCAGTTAGAGACAGGTGCAAAACTTTTCAAGCATGCTATCTAGAAACAGCAGTCGTTGCAGGTTCACACAACACTCCACACCTAAGGCTTGGATAGATGAAGGATAGGTAAGCCCATTTGCTGAGCAGTATGGCTTTCTATGCAAAGAAAAGGCACTCACAGAAATATAGGTAGACCTTGACTTACCACAGTTCATTTAGTGACCATTCAAAGTTACAACAGCCCTGAAAAAGTGACTTATGACAATTTTTCACAGTTATGACCTTTGAAGCATCCCCATGATCATGTGATCAAAATTCAGATGCTTGGCAACTGCTTCATACTTATGACTGTTGCTGTATCCCAGGGCAATAGGATCACCTTTTGAAACTTTCTGACAAGCAAAGTCAATGGGGAAAAGTGATTCACACTTAACAACCATGTTACTAACACATCAACTGCAGTGATTCACTTAACAAATGTGACAAGAAAGGTCATAAAATGGGCCAAAACTCGCTTAACAAATATCTCACTTAACAACATAAATTCTGGGCTCAAATATGGTCATAAGTCGAGGACTACCTGTAACAGAGTGCCTTTGAGCATATTGGGATCTGTAGTATGGTAGAAGAATGAGATCCTAGTCCTTTTGTGCAAGCTATTCTTGCAAATATCTTTCATTTCTGCATTTCATTTAGGCTAAAGAAAAAACCTTTGTTGTTATTAGAAGAGTTGATCAGCCCAGTACCTTGTTGATCTTTTGCAAAACACTCAAGAGTGTGAGTTTGATTCTATCCTGGAACTGAATCACAGACTATATGTTGTTTCATGTTGCTGTTTTATGTGAAACTTTTCAGGCATTCTCCATTCTTATTGGGGTGAGAAAAAAATGTACTAGCATAATTCTGGAACATTCTTGCATTCCATTCCATCCTGAACTGAAGCTTCTTGGCTGAGCATCCCTGTGCAGTGGGCTGGGCTGCTTTTATTCCCCTCTCCTTTTTATCCCTGGGGCAACACCAACCCACAGTTACATACTCAGCTGGGTTCATGTACAGAAAACCCTAATCCCAGATTAACAAATCACAATGGCAAATTGCATCTTATGCTATATTATTAGCATGAAGACATTACCTGATTCACACAATATGCTGGTACAATAGCTGGCTTCACATAACACCATAATGCTTCAATTAACTGCATTCATTTTAGACATATTTAATGTGTTGTGTGTACTTTTCCTTAACTGTCTTTAAAATATCAAAATCAGAAACCAGAATATTGACTGTCAGTCTGGCTTATCTTTTGTACAAAATCTAGAATGAGTTGTAAAAGGAAACCAAGCATTGTAACGATTTCCATCTGATGGAAGTAATCAGATTGCTTTTATGATTTTCCTGAATAGCAAGCGGCCTTATGTTCCCAGCAGTCCTTGAGCCTGGCTAGTGAGAGGAACAAGATTGCTTCCTTTGTTTTCTTAGAGGCTTCACCCTGGCAGTGAGATAAAATTCCTTGCAGCTGCTTCTCTAGTCAGTGAAGGGTCCCGAACTGGTGGTCCTCTGTAATGATGTTCTTTCTCAGGACCTTTCTATGTGTAGGGAGGTTGTGTAGTACTTTGGGTTTAATTGCTGATAAATGCTTCAGAATAAATGCTTCAGAATACTCTATGGGAGAAAGCAAATGTACCATCTGATTCATTAAAACAGACATGACTCTTTCCAAGAAGGAACACAGCTGCTCAGAGGTGTGAGAAACCTATACAATGCACTTAACCAACCATGTCTGTATTTGCACAACAGGAGTTAGCTAGCCAAAGTTTCAACCCAAATGCCAGCTTTGTATGACCACAAGAAGTGGGCTAGTAGAAAGTATAAAATTAAATTGTACTTGGTTAGTTTGTGATTTAGTCTGTCATGCAAATAATGTCAGTCACTGGATTCACGTGTCATGCTAACTGCTAGGTTTGAATTAGGTGTATTGTTTGAATTCCAACTATAATTTACAAGCTATGATTTTTTAAAGGAGTGCAAAAAAGTGTCGCTTGGGTACTGCACGTAGTCTGCAAATATTCCTTTTGCCATCCTCAGAACCCAGTGAATGGTAGGTCCGAAAGCTCTCTGTGTGTACTGATAGAGGAAAAAGCTCTCTCTTCTTGTGCATCTATGGAGCTTGGTTGGTGCTGTGTTTTTGGGACACAGAAGGAAAGCAACAGAGAAGACCCACCAGAAGGAAAACAGGTGGGCACATCTCATTGCATAAATACACTGAACTTTATTCATAAGAGACCATTTGCTCTATTCACACAATCTATAAATCATAAGCCGTTGTTTACTATCTGCAACTGGTTTAAATCCTAATTAATTAGACACATAAATTCTCATGGAATTCTAGCAATATTTAAGAGGACTGTCACCAAAGATAACTGGCTGTCCCCTAATTCAAGGACAGTTGAGAATCTACCAGTTCTACTTGTTCAGAGTGAAGTGTATTTCCAAGTTACCCCAGTCCTTCTTTTTGTTTTCAACTACAGATACTGTATGTTCAACAGTTCATTTAGTAACCATTTGAAGTTACAACGGCCCTGAAAAAAAGTGGCTTATGACTGTTTTTCACACTTACAACTGGTGCAGCATTCCCCATGATCACATGATCAAAATTTCAATGCTTGGCAATTGGTTCATATTTATGACAATTGCAGTGTCCTGGAGTCACGTGATCACCTTTTGCAACCTTCTGACAAGCAAAATCAATGGGAAAGCCAGATTCACTTAACAACCATGTTACTAACTTAACAATTTCAGTAATTCACTTAACAAATGTCTCACTTAGCAACAGAAATTCTGGGCCCAATTTTGGTCGTAAGTTGAGGTCTACCTGTATAGCTGACATATTAGATTTTCTCTTTTAATCTTCAATGCAAACCTAATCTGGCTTTGTTAGGTTGCTTGCTCTCATGTTTATAAGGTTTTGCTTGCTGACAGATTAACAAAAACACATGGAATATCAAAGCACTTCAAATCAGCTTTCCCCAATCTGATGCCCCACAGTTTTGGTATGTAAAGATAGTGGCAGTGGTGGGATTCAGCCGGTTCGCACCACTTTGGCAGAACCAGTAGCTAATTTTTTGTTGCCCAGGCCCAGAATGGACTTCCGGAAGCAGCATCCACACAGAGAACCGGTTGTTCACATATTTGAATCCCACCACTGGATAGTGGGAATTATAGTCCAAAGCATCTGACAGATCCTCTGTTGTGTGAGATGAGAAATGGACTTCCTGAACTACCACTTTCAGCAGCCTCCGCCCGCATGGCCAATGATAATAGAGGATGGGAGTTGTAGTTTGGCAAATCTGGAGAGCCATATGTTCTGAGAGGACAATTTTTTGCACCTACTTTCTGCAAGAAGCTGTTTCTCTTTAATGCACCAGATGTTAAGATTTTTCTCTTCCAATTATTAGCAACTTTATTTCTGAACTGTATATATTCCATCATTATTTCAAAATTTCCAGCCACCAAAACAAACACTGACAGGATTCAACATTTTGTGACACTGCTTTCATGATGAGAAGACTTTCACATATCACCGAGTTGCAAAGGGGCAGCTGAATGGAAAAAAGCAGGGACTGGTAACTCTCAGAAGGAGAAATGGAGCAAGCAAGCTTCAGGGAGCAGAGCTTCTGTGCTACCCAGAGCTCCTTGCCTTTGCCTTGACAAGTGGCAACAAAATAAATAAACAATGTAAATAAGGAAGTATGCAAATAAATGCTATTTGCATACTTTACACAAATTGCAAAAGACAGCATTTGGTGGGATAGCATTTCAATTGCCTTGCCGATATTTATTTCTGGAGGAAGAGCAGAAGGAGGCTGTTTGGAAGATTCCAGCCATGAGTGAAACTGGTTAGTGGATTTATTTAACTCTACCTCATGTGCCTTGGTTAAGATTGCCAGCACTGAGATTTGGTCACAAATAACTTCAAATCAGCCTGATGATTTGAAGTTCTTTGGATAAGTGTTAGTGAAAGGCCAAATAGCCTGGCCCTGTTTCATTCCTTGCCTAAACTTTCTCTCTCATTCTTACTCCCAGACTTTTTTTTTTCATACTTCTTCCCATTGCCCCCACACCTCTTCTTGCTTGTTTTCTTTCCATCATTCTTCTTTCTTCTTCCTTTTCTACCCATTTTTTTCTTTTGGGATTTTCTTCCCCACCCAAGCCTCCCCCGCTCCCCTGCCTGTGCCCCCCCCAACTTCTTTCCTTCACTCAGCTCACTCCTTTTCCTGTAACTTAAGCTTTTGTTGAGAGCAGGAGAAGGCCGGGCTGCCTTGAAAAGAGGCCCCTCTTTGCCTTTCAGGGTGTAATTGAAACCATCAGCGCACTGTTCCTAGCTTTGAAAGGGGGGGGGTACAGGGTCCCAGAATCAAAGATCTGGAGCTGGGATGGGGAGGGGGATAATTTGACCCTTCAAGACAAACAGTGATTTATGATCCTCTTGCTCACCAGCTAGTCAGTCTACTTTTCCTACTCCAACCTTTGGCAAGCAAGGAAGAATTCTCCCCCTCCCCATTCCTAAAAATCAGGCAATTCTACACACACAGACACACAGACACACACGCGCGCGCACACGCACACACACACACAGAATGTTCTATTCGCATACCGTCAGCGAGAATTCCTAGAGAATATTTCATCTCAGGTAAAGAGAACTACTTTTCTGCCCAACAAAAAAATTCATAGACAAATTAGTTTCTTCACTGCTATTTACCATCCCCCCCCTTCCCCCCCCCCTAAAGTTCATCTATTTCTGCCACTTTTAAAACTCAGCCAGAATTATTTCTTTGGCTTTGTGACAAAACCAGGTTTTTTTCTTACTGCTCTCCATCTATAAACTAGAATATTCAATCAGGAGTAACTAGAATTTAGCACAGATATATGTTGTCAGGGTTTCTTTTTAAAATTAGGTAAAAATAAAAGAAACAGCAACAACAACAGAGAAAGATGTAACTGTCAGAGTGGATGGATCCTTCTGAAAAAATGTAATCCTACAATTTTTGAGCTTATGCAAATTCTGTTGTGAAATCTGAGTTAAGATTCAAGTTTTGAAGTTTTCATGTTAGTCATGGTTTGTTTTAACTAAGAAAAGACACAAAATGTCTTTGCAAATGCACAAAACGTTTTCATTAAGGAATGTATCATTTATTAATTGTATTTGCCACCAGATTATCTTGACTCACAGTGGATTGTGACTGTAACATAAAATTACAATAAAACATCCACAGTAAGAAAATTAATCCACCTCAAATAACATAATATAAACTCATAACAAATAAAAATGAAAAACAACAGATCTTCAGACCTTGTTGTGAGCTTGCTTGTATTTTATTTCTTATCGTGCTTTGTAACTGTTATTTTTCATTTGTATTTGTTTCTGATGTTTTATTTGTATTTGTTTTCAGTAACTTCCAGAATGTCATTATTAAGGAAGACAATAAGTTGAAATCCACACATCTCCATGTTGACAAGGCTGAAAACCACTGTTCCAGGGACAGGCTATTCCAGAGTGTAGGTGCTAATATGGAAAAAAAAACATCCCCCTTTGGGGTTCACAACCTCACAGAATTGGAGCCCCTCCCCCACAGATCCTCCCAGGACGGACTCCTCAGATGGTAAATTTTAATTGGAGAAGGCAGCCCTGCAGATATCTTGGTACCAGATTATATAGGGTTTTATAAGTTCAAATGAGCACTTTGAATTGCATCTGAAAACTTACTGGTAGCTAATAGGTGTAATATGATTGTACCACTATCAATAGGAAGTGACCTGCTGCATATTACGCCAACTATAGTGTCAGATCTTCAAAGCCATATAGAGTACCTTGGAGTAATCGAGTTGAATAGTCATAACAGCATGAGTCACCATAGCCAGGTCCTTTCACTGAAGAGATGGACTTTACTGGCTCATTAAATGGAACTTGACAAAGGGCTTCATCCACAGCAGCTATGAATCCAAAAGAATCCCAAGTCACAGGGATTTTAAATAAATATAATTTGGCTGATATGGTTAATAAAATGACAACAACTGAATATTTGGAGATGTGTGTGTGTGTGTGTACACACACACACACACACACCTCCAAATATTCAGTTGTTGTCATTTTATTAACCATATCAGCCAAATTATATTTATTTATATATATATATATATATATATATATATATATATATAATTTTGAACATTCCTTAAACAGAGTTTTCAAAAGACTTCTGATCTCATTGTTATTTTAATTTTTTAAAATATTCTTCCTCCTATTATTTATTAATATATTTGCATGTTTTAAGTGATCTTGTAATTGATCTAGAAATCCATAGAAATATATCCTAGGTTGTGAAGAATATCCATTTTCATATGAGCATGCTGGCTGAGGGAATTCTAGGAGTTGGAGTCCATGCATCTTAAATTTGCAAAGGTTGAAAAACACTTAGAACATGAGGAAATTTTGTTAAGAATGGTTCGGTTATATATAGGTATATCCTTATGCATTAAGGACAATATTTTGTCTATATCATACAACTGGATTAAATGCTTTTAGTTTGGTGTGACCTGCAGTTGATCTCATGCACAGTACGAAATGTTTGCAAGGGACCAGACCACTAGCAGCTTATCTCTTACATAGTTTGTCCTGTTTAATGCTGAAGTGAACTGAGCTCTGTCTTGCATACCACTCCACTATGATCACTATTATTTCCTACCATTTTCTGAGCAGGATGACCTATCATTTCTACCAGTATATTCATACAGCGTCAAAGTGAAATAACCATCTTTTAGTTTTGTGCAAGAAACCAGGAGACCATGAATTCTAGTCCAGCCTTAGGCATGAAGCCAAATGGGTGACTTTGAGCCAATAACTCCTTTTCATTCTAAGAAGAAAGTAATTGCAAACCTCTTTCAAAAATGCTGCCAGAAAAAAATCATTGCCAGGAGTCAGGACTGATTCAAAAGAGGGAAGGAACTCAGCCTTTATGTCTATGAAATTCTTTGGCATGGTCTGTAGATGTGTGACAAAAAAAATAAAATCCTCACATAGTAAGGAAATATATACCCACCTCTATTGCTTGTAGTGGGATGGGACATTTTGGATAGGATTTTCTCACAGCCACGAAGAGTTTCAGAGCTACTCATAGTGTTTCCAGGTTCCCCAGGATTATGAAGAGAGTGGGAATATGAGAAAACAGAAGAGAATCAGCAGAGGGCATATGAAATTGGAGAAACACAAAGGATAACAATCACGCAGGGCCAAGGGTATGAGAGAATTATAAGCAGTTGATAGTCAATAAATTGACAAGTTTTCTTGGGAGGACTGTGGGAAAATGTGTAAAGATGAATAAGTATCAGCTTCAGCAATCTAACCCTGTCCATTTGTTAAAAATGTCACAAAAATTCACAATCATTTTAAATACAAGAATTCATGAAAAATTTGAAAATCAAGACAATCCCTTTAATTCATTAATTACATACTAAGCCAGGGATGGGAAAATTCCTGAGGGTTGTATTCCTAAATTGGAGAAATACACGAAAGAATGTTTCACAAAGTTGTTGGAGAGAAGGAGATTTTCGAGTTATAGGATCCTGATAAGTAATTAGGAAGAATTAAAGATAGTAATAATCTGAAATTTACTGAAGTAATGTAATTTTTATCTGTGTTTTAAAGAGTATACTGCAATGGTGGGGTAGGAATGGGATGGACTGGAAGGCAAATGGTCTTTCCTACAGAATTCAGTTGATGTTGTTTGCGAACCTTTTATGTGAAGAAGCCAAACTGATTTCAGCCTTGGCTTCTCAAGACTGAAATTCATGTGGGGAGATTAAACACTACGTGCTTAGTAAAGTATTAAGACTTTCTTCCAATCCCCCCCCCAACCCAGTTGTCCAAGCTCAGAAAGAACAGCTGAGGGTCCTCATATGACTCAGCATGGGGGCTACACAGAGGAAAGCCAAGGAGATAGCAGCCAGAGCAGGGATCCTGCAGCTGTGCTTGTCAGGCTTAACCTGGTTGGAATTGTGGCATTGGTGTTGTAGTTGTTTTAAAGGACAAGGATAAACAGCTTCATGATAGGCAGACAAAAAGAGTCAGTGGTCTTTTACAGTTCCATGCTGATCCCTGAAAAAGTTGAATTTCTCACATGGGATATAATATGCACTTAAAAAACCATATAGCTGCTGTGCTTGAAGAAGCACTTTGTAAAGGCAAACAAATTTAATAAAAAAATAAAAGACATTTCTCAGCCCTTATCCACATATGCTGTCTTGGAATAACTGAAGGAATTGCTGTCCCAAAGATGCTTTTTCACGAGGCAACTGGACTTTCTTGTTTTTCTTTGAAGATGCTTCGCTTCTCATCCAAGAAGCTTTTTCAGCTCTTGGATGAGAAGCAAAACATCTTCAAAGAAAAACAAGAAAGTCCAGTTGCCTTGTGAAATTTGGGACAACTATGACCTGGATGACTGAGAATCTCCATAGACATGAAGGAATTGCTGCCTTGCAAAACTGGAATTGGATCTGGGATCTAGGAATACCTGTGCCAGTGTCTTCATATCTGACAACAACTTTATTATTTGTGCAGTTAAAAAAACACTTGTAACAGATTCCATTTAATACTCCTGCTGAAGCAGTGGCAGCAGCCTGCAATTTAAGGATGGCTGAGACTTTGGACAGGATTACTCTTGAATTACCGTTCATGGTTTATAGAAGAACTACAGATTCTGAGAAGGGCCAAGAGACGCCTAGAACGCCCCTGGAGGAAGACAAGGGATGACTCCAACCAGACATGACTTAGAGCCGCTATTAAGGCCTACCTTGTGGTGGTAAGAGCTGTGAAACAGCAGTATTTCTCTGCTCTTATTGCATCCTCAGAGTGCTGCCCAGAGGCCCTAGGTCAGGGGGGGCTCAGGTGATCATTTGCAGGGCCAGGCAGAGAAGTTTGTTCAGCATCTGATGGACAAAGTTGCTCAGATTTGTTCCAGTTGGACCCCATGCATGGAGATAGCCCGTGTGAGATGCCCGGGGAGAGGTCTTGCCCTGTTATCTGGGAACGGTTTGATCCAGTTGCCTCTGATGAAGTGGACAGGGCCCTTGATGCTGTCAGTGCCAGCACCTGTCAGTTAGATCCTTGTCCCTCCTGGATGGTGAAAGCCTTCAGCATGACGATTAGCCAGTGTGTCCAGACAGTGATTAATACATCACTAGAGGAGGGGACATTTCCAGATGTTTTTAAGTAAGCCCTGGTTCGCCCCCTCCTTAAAAAAAACATCATTGGATCTCACATGCCTGAACAATTTTCATCCAGTTTCCAATCTCCCATTATTAGCAAAGGTGATGGAAAAAGTGGTGGCCTGGCAGCTGCAGAGGGTCCTGGATGAAATGGATTATCTGGACCCCTTTCAGTCAGGATCCAGGCCTGCTTAAGGGACAGAGACGGCATTGGTTGCATTTGTCAATGATCTCTGGTGAGAGCGAAATGAGGGTAGAGCACAACCATCTTTGCTCTCCCTGACCTCTCAGCGGCTATCAATACCATTGACCATGGTATCCTTTTGAGCCAACTGCAAAGACTGGGGCTGGGTGGCATAGTTCTGCATTGGTTCGGCTCCTTTCTCTGTGGCAGGTCCCAATTACTATTGATAGGGAGTGAGAGGTACAGCCCTCGACCCCTATTCTGTGGTGTACTGCAGGGCTCTGTACTTTCTCCACCCCTTTTCAACATCTATATGAAACCGCTGAGTAAGATCATCTGTCACCACGGGCTGAGGTATATATTGTATGCTGATGACACTCAACTCTATATTTCCACTCTTGGTGACTCAAGTGATACTGTGGCCACCCTTTCATGGTACCTGGAGGCTGTGGAGGGCCTGGATGGGGGACAACAGGCTTCGACTGAATCCTGATAAGACCAAATGGCTTTGGGTATGCGGGGCTCTGGGATCTGGGACTTTTGTTATCTTTGACTCTGGATGGGGTAGCACTTCCCCAGAAAGACCCAGTCCGCAACTTTGGAGTTCTCCTGGACTCACGACTCCATTAGAGGAACAGGTGGCAGTTGCAGCTAGGAGAGGTTTTGTACAACTTCATGTTGTGCGCCAGTTGCGGCCTTTCCTGGACCAGGATTCCCTGCACTCAATTGTTCAGTCCCTAGTCATCTCATGACTGGACTATTGTAATGCACTCTACATGGGGCTACCCTTGAAGAGCATTCAGAAGCTACAGCTGGAGCAGAGTGTGGCAGCGTGGGTAGTTTTGGGGATCCCAAGAATGGCCCCTGTGACACCACTGCTCCATGAGCTTCACTGGTTATCGGTCTGCTTCTGGGTGCAATTCAAGATGTTAAAGCCCTTCATGGCATGGCTCCAGGTTACTTGAGGGAGCATTTCACCTCACTAGGATTGGCAGAGGAGGCATTCTGTGAGTCCCATCAGCCCCATTATTCCAGCTGGCGAGGTCTTCTCTGCTGTTGCTCCTGCCCTTTAGAATTGCTTAAAGATGTGGCTTTGACAGTGGGCTTGGGGCCACAGTGGGGGAACAGTGCAATGCAAGTGGTTGATTGAATAATAACAGATCTCACCTTCCACCCCCCACTCCGCCCCTGCCCTCTCCCGTGTGTCTTTGGTTTTAAGATTTGATTTTAACTTTTTATGTTCTAACTTAGATGTAACTGTAAGCTGCCCAGAGTTACCCTATGGTAAGATGGGCAGCCAATAAATTTTAATTTAAACAAGCAAGCAAACAGACAAACAAGCAAATACTATATATTGTTTATTGTTTGCAAAATACAGTCTGTGAAATCCCAAGAGAAAAGTCTTGATATGTTTGGGTATATTCATGGATCACGTGGATCACTGTCATTTCCTGATGAATGATGGGACTAAATTCATACTATGTGCACAAACTATGAGTATATTCTAGATTTAGTTTCTTTTCTATATTTTAAAATCAAATGTCTTTCTTTTTTCTGCCTTTCAGGGGCCTGTTTTGTCTGGAATCTTTGATTTTGTCTTAAATTTTGTCTTAATCTTTTCTTGCTTATAATTGCACTTGAATTATTGTGCCTAGATATTAATTCCAGAATTTGAAAGAATATAAACATTGCCATATTGTCCAGTTTAGATAGAAGATCCATATAGTTCAGCATTCTGCCTCTAACACCAATTAGTCAGATGCCTAAATGCACAATTGCTTTAGATATTTTGGTGCCCAAGTCAAAAAGCAAAGGGCGTACTCACTCTCCTGTCTATTATAAGTAGAAAATGTGAACCTTATCTTGGTATTAAGAAATCAGTAGTGATATATTTAAAAAAGAAGCAAAAAATGCTGTTCTTTTCCTTATTATTCTACTGGACAATAAGATCTGCCCCAAAAACTATATTCGCTATATTAATGTATGCATCATGGATTTTTTAGAGTCAAAGAAATGTGCCCTTCTGTTATTAAGAGTCAAGAGTTTATAGTCACATCACACAATAATTAATGTTTTAAGTAATAATAGAAGAATGAAATTGTATTTACTGTACAACTTAGATTACTTATAGATAGAAGCCTACCTGTAGGGTCGGCCTCAAGAGGCTGAGCCAAGTGAATCTCTCTTTCTACAACCGTATGTAACACTGTGTTGTCAAGATGCTGAGAACAGAGAGCTGGGTATGATTTTGTTAGTTTTAATTTGGCAACTTTAAGATGGGTAGACTTCAAATTCCAAAATTTCCTATCCAGCATGTCGCCTAAATGCTGAGAACAGAACTAGGTATGATTCCCTCAGTCTAACCCAGTGTTTTTCAAACTTGTCAACATTAAGGTGGGTGAATTCCAATTCCCAGAACTCCCTAGTCAGCATGCTAGGGAATGTTGGAGGCCCTAACATGTTGGCTGGGGAATTCTGGGAGTTGAAGTCCATCCATTTTAAAGTTGCCAAATTTGACAAAAAACAACCAAAACCCTGGTCTAAACATGAAAGTAGGTTGAGTGAGGGCTGGAGCTACAAACCCTGTGATGAGCAAATACATGTAATCAGAATCTATCTGGACCTCGTGACAGTATAGTGTGCATGTCTGGGGAATTCAGTTTGCTCTGAGAACTGCAGTCAGTCATAGAGTCCACAAGAAATGCAGCCTGCTACAGATTTTGGCAAAGTATGCCCAGCTGCTGGAACAGTCAGAAACTATTTTAACTCTCATGGGAAACGTGATATTACAAAACGAGAAGTTTAAAAGAGACTGCAGGTGGGCTTTAGGCTTGTTGAGCCAGTCTGGGCGTTGTTTCCTTTTCCTTCTATCCACTACCAGCCCTTCATGTTTGCATGTGACAAGAGAAATGCCAAAGGGGACAGCTATTTATAAGGTTGGAGAATCTTCTGGGCTGCTATGACAAATTTTTATCCTATGTAGGAAATTTGCTACATGGAGCTAATTAGCTGTACTGTATTCCCCACCCCGAGGGCAGCGACAGCAAGTAGCTTTCCTATAATCTGTATTCCACCCTATCTCTCCCTTCCTCATTCATCCTGCATCACTTTTCTAGGTAGCTTGTTAGACACAAACCTGGGAATCAAGATTTGAAGTTTGGGCTTTGATTACTCAATACTGGGGGAAGAACACCCCCCCTTTTCTCCTGACTACTACACTTCTCTCCTCTCTTGAAATCTGTGATGAAGAGTAGCACTCGGGCACGTGGGAGGTAACTGCCTGCTGAGGGAAGCTCATGATTTACCAAAACAGGGTGCAAGGTAAGAATTCAATGGGAGAGAAGACCCAAAACAGTGCATCAAAGGAAGACTGCTAACTTACTGTTAGAATGATATTGGAGAAGTACAGAAACTTAGGAAAGAGAATTGGAGTACTCTGGAAGAAGGCATAGTGATGGGCAGTCTCATAGACAGGAGCATTCAACACCATAACTTTTGCTTTGGGATCTTCATCTGAATGTACATCACACACAAAATTTCACTCTGTTAGACTTATATAGTAATCCACTTACATTCAAGGAGACATGTCTAGTAGTCTTCCTTCATCCCTCCCTCATACAATCTCCGTAGGTAGGTTGAGCTGAGAAATTGTAACTGGCCCAAAGTCATCAAGTGAGGTTTCATGGCTGAGGGTAGACTTCAACCTGGGTCTCTCTATTCCAAGTCCAGCACCTTCATCTGTATACCACACTTATGGTAGATGAGCTTTAATACTTTTTCCAGCTCTTTTCTTGTTACCATATCTTAAATGTATTTAAGCCTATGAACTGCCTGACAATATCTACCATTTTTAATTATCTGTAGTTGTGGAAAAAAGTGATACTGGAAGAATAATAAACTTACAGGAGTTAAGACATTCCTTGGTCTAACAACACATCCTAGAACCTGTTCTGAGGCCTGATACAGAATAGGTTTTGCTGAGATCTAATCAAGCTCCATAGCTGATTCCTCTGGCACTGATATAAACTTTATGAAAATATAAATTCTCCAGCACAATATGGAATGGAACAAGGCAGAGGAGATATTTTTGTGGGTGGGAGAGAATTATCCAGATTTAGGTGGGCTTCCAAATTGCATCACATGAATTGTTTACAGCTAAAATATTGTGGCACTCACAATGTACCTTTTGAAACTTGTGGGCGATGTGAATGTCTATCCTCATGTGCTTCACTGCTAGGAGAAAGGATTTATCAGTGCATTCTTACAGCTAGATAATTGATTTTGCTAGTGTTTTGTTGAAGATGGGGATGGGCCATTACTGTTGCTAGGTAGAGGACTTTGTTTTCTTCAAATGTTGTAACAGAAGTGCATTAGATCACAACTAAATTGCATGGATGTTACAGGAGCATATGCAGAAAGCCAGCTTGCTATAACCATAAATTTGATTGGTTCATGAACTTAGAAATAGCTACACATGTAAAGGAAGATTACATTTTGTGGTTTTATGTTATATTCTACTATACTATAATTATGTTCTATTTTAATCACTGCAACTATTTGGATAACATTTGAATAATCAATAGCCAGTAAAAGCTATTGCATAAACTAAACTAAAAGTATGACTAAACTAAAAGTATGACACAAGCAACAGCAATGTCATTTGTAAACTCATTGATTTCAATGGGATAACAGAATAAGCATTGTCTTTTGGAGATCTCCTTCTTAGCAAAAGCATATTCTTCAACTTAGATGGATCCCATACCCTGTTGGTTTTTGGAAAAGTCTAAAATATTTTGAGTATAGAACACAAGCTCTCTCCCCCCCTTAACTGTTTTTTGTTTTTTAATATGTTTTAACCCTTCCTCAAGCTTATTGTTATTGTAGGACTTCCGGTTTTGCGCGGAAGCGACTGGTTGCGGGCTTGCGGATTCTCCGCACCCCCGCAGCTAATTTCGCCCTGCCTGGGGACCCTAAATGGGTCTAAGTCATCCTGGAGAGGGACGAAGAAAGAAGGGTGCTCCAGCGATTCTGGAACAGCGGCAGCCGTTCCGTTCGACTTGGGGAAAGCCTTCTAACCCAACAGGAGAAAGACTGGCCGTATTGCATCGACCAGCCCAAGCTACTAGCAACCGAAGTCCAAAAGCACTAACCAGCACAACTGTGAACAGCGTGCTTGAAACTGGGTGAGGAATTCGATCTTCTCTTTTCTATTCTACATTTAATTTCCTGGAAAAGATCCCCAAGAAGCAAAATGCCTCCGAAATGGAAGGAGTGGGATTTCCGCCCCACCCTTATACTAACGGAAGTGGCGAATTAATCTTTTTATGGAGGATCAAAATATATGAAATTGAAAAACAAATAGTTGCTGACACCTAGTGGTGGATGAAGACTATGACAGCTATGACTTTAATATAAGACTTGGCAAAACCTGGGAAAAGCTAATCTGTGTTTGTGACCTTTAAAGTTTTAACAACAAAGAACAGCTGTGACAAAAAAAAGACAATAATCTGAGCTGTAGACAAAGAAAGAATTATAAATTTCAGGGGAAAAAATCTTTTTTGAACTATTTGGATTACAAATATCTATTTAATTGGGATTCTAAAACTATTTGCAGAGAAAAGAAAGGAAGAGGAAAACTCAAATTCTTGGCCATCATGGATCAGAGACATGTAGAAAGAACATATCAAGAAAACATAAATATTTCACAGGAGGAGATATAATATACTGCAATTAATTCAAACAACAATGACTTTAAATCACAAAGAAATCCAAAATAACTTTGAAAATATAAATCAATCTATTTCTAAGTTAACTCTACAACAAAATAATTCCCAGAAAACAACAACAGAGAAGGAGCAGATAAAACAGATAAATGGATATAGAATTGAGAATAGAGACTTAAAGATGGGACTTAACAAAACAAGGAAACATGATTTAATCCTAGTGGAAAAAAATTCACAAGAGTTGGAAAAAACAACTTATCCCTTAAGACTACAAAATAAATCTGAGGACAAGAAAACAGATTGGATAAAATGGACTGTAGAGATGTCAGGAACATTGGAGAGAAAGGAAATGATAAGAGAAGCGGAGAGAAAGAAAAAGAAAAAGATTTTCAACAAACGTGGAAAGGCAGAAGTCCTGTACAAAGACACTTCTCCTGATTTACTTTTTATATCTACAGCAACATTTACGAACATACGGGAAAACCTTTTGATTCAGCAAAATACATTGATTAAGAAAGATACTGGGCAAAGGAAAAAGACTAAAGTGGAAACCAAGAAAATGGATGATGGGACTTACCAAAGAGAATACTTAAAAAAGAAACATTTGTTTGAATATGGTTAAAGAAATAGAAAAGTTTTGGAATATATATCTCATTCTAAGAGGGATGAATTCCCTAAATAATATAGTATGCTTTTTTTTGTTCTCTTTCTTGATATGAGTAATATAAAAAAGTTGAAATGACTTAGATAAAGGAAATGTTTTAGATACTTAAATGTGATTGAATTTAAGAAAATTATAATGATAAAAATGTTTTGAATAAGAGTTAAAGGACTAGATGACTAGATGTATTAAATGGAATGTTTAAAGATTAAACATATTTTTAATTATGGTTAAAAAGAATAAGAAATTTAGGAAATAAATATATATTAGCTTAGGAGGGATATATATTTTAAGTAGTATGTTATTTTTTATGCTTCTTTACTCTTGCTTTTCTTTCTTTTTTGCCCCCATTGTTTTATCTATTCCTTAAGAAATGTAAAAGTGTGAGATGGTTCATATGGAAAAATAGTTAAAATTTTTAAATGTAATTAATTTTTGAGAAAATCTTAACCAGTAAGAATATTTAGAATTTGGTGGGAGAAACAAATTAAAATAAGGACTGTAACAGGATCTATGATAAGGCAACCAAAATGATTGGATAGAAAAGAAATATTATATTGATGTGATTATTATTTCTAGGAATATTGGGAAAATTATATATTTAATTGTTATCTATCAAAACAATAAGAATTGTATTAACTCAATGTTTCAAAAGAGGTTATTTTGGGGAAAGAGGAAATCAACTAAAACCATTATGTGGATTATGGATTATAGAAATTAATTGTTAATGATTGTTTTACAAATGTAACCCAGACAACACACTGTTCACCATTATGATTTATGTTTAAAAAAAATAAAATAAAATATATTACAAAAAAAGCTTATTGTTATTGTAATTTGCATTGTTTTCTGTTTATTTGTAACCTTCTTACTGTAAAAGCACAGGCAAATACTAAGAGTCTCTTGAGGATTAGAGTAATATATAAATTTTAGTAAATAGTTATGCATAATCATATTTTGATTAGCCAAACTTCAGAATGCTTACCTTTGCTAAATCATGCCACAGACAAAAGAAATCTATAGGGAAGTGAACTCCATTATTAAAGAGAGGAAGCGAGAAAAGGAAGATTGCTGATAGGGTTTTTTTTTTTAGTTTTCAAAGAAGGTGATGCAGTAAAAGTGAATTTTTACACTTTAATTGGACCCAGGCTGTATATAACATGTAATGTACATTAACGTAGGTGATTTTATATGTTGCTCCCAGTCAACATATGCAATTTTAATGGCAGGTAACTTATTTTGAAAGGGCCTCTTGTCTAGATACCTGCACAATAAAAGAGCTGTTCAATTATGCAGCAATGAGTTAGGTTGTTATGGGGAAGATGTACCTCAAAGCACAATTTCTTTATTTTCTTTTTCAGGTCCACAGAGCCAGGCTTTCTACTCATAGTGTCCACTCTCCATAACTACTCTTGATGGGTCTCAGAATGTTTCCTCTTGCTCAGGGTTTTAGCATTGATGCCTGGAAACTTGTGTGTGTGTGTGTGTGTGTGTGTGTTAGTGCTTGCATGCTACAAGAGGAAGACTCTTCCTCCTGATATTTTATTCTTGCACATACCCCTTCAGCCTTGCTTTTGTCTCTCACTTAAGAGTCTTTTAATTAAAACCAGCTACAAAAGGCCTGACTAAGTGCTGCCCGCCAAGGAGAAAGAGGATCATTGCTATGGAAATCAATGGGCGAGGCTGAATTACCATTACATACTTGGCATCATCAATCTAACGAAGCTGGGCTGGGGTAGAAAAATCACATAACTAGGAAATGTGAAATATCTACTGTATTTCACATTTGTAGCCTGTATCTTACCAACAGCAAGAGTTCTCACAATTCATAGATTGGGCTTGCCCTATTCATAGAAAATAAGAACCCGTCTGATATCCTAACCCAACCCAATATTGAAAATAAAAACCTCAGATGCACTCAGATGGCCTTTGTAGAATTATAGAAGAGGCTTGGGTACCCAGAAGAGGTACTAACCCAATACACCCTTCCTAATCTTGTGTTCTCTAGCTGTATTGAAACTACAGCTGCCAGAATTCACCAAGCACCTCTGTGTTTACAGTGTCATGTGTTCACTTCATCTTCTAAGTGGTAATAAAGTCCAAGGCAAGGATAGATATCTGAGTTTGCTTTTCATTATGCTTCATTTATAAATTGGTGGAACATAAGTGGAGCCAAACAGGATACACATTCCCACAATATAATAGATCTATCACATCACATCAGGTATCCATAAACATTTATGCTGAATCATAAGATACTTCCAACTTTCAACTAATTTTATGCTCATGTTGGCAGAAGTGGATTTTCCCCCATCTTCCTCCCACCTTACCTCGTTTAGCAAGAGATGGTGGAATTGAAGGAACTGCCATAGGAAAGAAGGGTCAAAGGAGCAAATTTCTTAACTAAGTTAAATACTTAGTGCACATGGATCCAGCTTAATGTTTTAAATGTTTCTTTTTTTTTAATTGCACATACAACTAAAGAAAAGGTGAATTACCCTCCAAGCTGATAGCAATCTTAAAGTATTCAAAATGAGCAAGTTCTCCAATCATTTCTTACCTATCTGGCTCTACCAACCAGTGATTTTATCCCAATGAAAGAAAGTTTCAATGAAAGAATGGCCAATTAACATCTACACTATAATTATATCTATCTTAGGTTTAGTTAGGCATTTTGTTCTGAAAAAGACTCACAATGCAGATAGTCCAAGACTTACAACCATTTGTTTAATGACCGTCAGACAATCACTACAATTATGTGCTCAAAATCCAGAGCTTGAAAACTGGCATGCATTTACAACAGTTGCAGTATTGGGGGGTGGGGGTGGGGTGGAGTGTCACATGATCACTATTTGCAATCTTCCCAGGGGGCTTCTGACAAGCAATGGCAATAAGGGAATCCAAATTTATTAACAACCATGTGATTTGCTTGACAACAGAGGCTAAACAGGCTCTAAAATCTTGTGTAAGTTACTTTACAACTGCATTGCTTAACGACAGAAGTTCCAATCCCAAATGTGGTCATAAGTCAAGGACTATTTGTATAAGGAGTGGAGTAAAAAGTGGGAGGAGGGTTGCATTTGAATGGCATATAGGAGGCAATACTCCAAAGAATTCTGAAACCAAGGCAAAAGTTAATTTTGATTTTAATTAAATAGCTACTCTCCATGTATTTAATATTTTCCCATCATATCAAAAGAACAGTGTAGTCGTACAGTACTTTTTGGAGTGGTTTTAGTAGCCATAGTTAAAGCTTTTGGAGCCCTGGAATCTCTGGTCTACATGGAAACTCTGGAAATGAAAGAAGGTAAGCTAAAACAATGAATATTCACATTTTCTTGTTATTAAAATATAATTATTATTAATACTTAACTATATTATGTTTAAATTATAATTATTTGTATTATTATCTTGCTTCAAAATCAACATTTCCCCAACATTTTGCTTTCTTTTTACCCTCTTCGTTCTAAGGCTACAGAATTAGTATTTATAAGGAAATAAATCATTATTTTCTTTGCATATTTAAGTCATTCTTCAATTTTATCCTTCTTGAATGAGCAGCAACAATGTAAATTCTTGTCCTGTTGATAGAAAGTGTGATGGTGACAATTTATCTTGTGTCTCCTTCTCAGTCAGGATGAGTTGTCATGTCCTCTACAAGGAGAGCAACCTCAACTCCCGTGTGGGAAAAGTCGCAAGTGGAAACAAGATGATTACACAGGCCTCTCTCTCACTCAGGCCAACTCATTCAATCCCAAACTGTGGCACAGAAAATAGGAGTCTGCTTAACAAGTTTGTTGTACGTGGATTGTTTGTTGCACGTGGGAAGCCTTTCACACTTGAAATATGTCACAAAAACATTGTGGAATGCTTTCAGACATATGTCAAATTTAATGTGCCACCAACTTTTCTGATTGTTGTAATAGACTTAATAAGTGGCTACAGATTCCTGAAGCTTTTTGTTATTATGGGGTTGGGGGGAAATTGCAGAAACCATTTGTATTGTTGTTGTGACTGTTGCTCTTATTAAACAGTAAACCCACCATGGATTGTTAACTTGGAGGATGGTTCTTTTCAGCAGTTGTCTGGTTCAGTCATAGCATGCAGCCTTAATCTAGCTATGGGATAGAGGATTTCCAAGACTTGTGAGGCTGTCATAAAAAAAGATCTCTCTCCTTCTTTCCCTCCCTCTCTCTCTATCTCCTAAAGCTGCACCTTTTTCCTGTATTGCAAACTTAGCAATACAGTTGCTAAGGTTTTCTCATCACCTTATTTCTATGTAGGGAGATTTTAGCCAGCTATTAAATGTGCAGAGAACAAAAGGCTGGTGGTAGCCACCAGTACTCACTGCTAAGAAAGTAGGGGCAAAAGACTTTCCCAGAAAAGCCAGTACAATATCCTAGGGAGACAACTTGGTGGCCCATCTGGGGGCCAGGAGTCTGGTCTCCTTTCCCGGGTAAGTTGAGGGTGAAAGTGAAGAAAAGCTGGTAGTGGCGATGGGAACAAACCTTAGTATTGTTCCTGCACTCTCTTCAAAGCTGGCCCATCGGCGCCCGCCGCCCAGTCGAGAGAAGCTGCCTTTAAGCGCACCTTGACCTTGCTGGCGGGGGACGGATCCCTCCACTTGTCCAACACGTCTCCTGCCAGGGAACGGCATTGAAAGAACCGAGAGCCAGAGCGCGCTGAGGAAAGGGCCTGAAAAGACAGCTTAGGGCCTCCCGCAGCGAGGAGCGAGGGATTAGGAGGGGCCTTTGGGGAAAGAGGCAGACTGGCAAGTGGAGGAAGGCAGAAAGAGTCACGCTAAAGTGGAGTTACAGGCTGGATTTAACACAGGAGTGGGTTGCTCTAAACCTCTCACGCTGGTGAGGTCGATATACCGCCCTCTGGCGGAATTCTCTTACAATTACATAACGATCACATCCCAGGAAGGGAGAAAACAAACATGCAGCACTTATAGGCCAGGCGGTTGGTGGGGTAACGTTAGCTAGTTGCTCCAGTACGGAGGGGAGCCGAACAGAAAGCAGCTGGCCACCCCACTTGGGAGAAAAATATGTGATCCTCTTAACTATTGGTAGTGTATTTCCTTGCCATCTGGCAAATTGTGGGTTTGCTCAAAACGTTTGTATTCTTTTTTTCTTCCTAGAGGTTAAGGTAACTTACGCAGTAAAATAGCCGCTAAATATAGGATTATCGTGAAACAACCAGAAGATGGTTTTGATTGAATTAATGAAGGGAATGCTTGGCACTTAATCTGCCAAATTGATAGAAGAATTTGCTTGGTCCAATTTCCTGAGCCAGGTCAAGAATAAACACAAATGGTAACTGCTGGAAGTAGTCATTCAGCCACAATGGTTGAAGGTACCCTACATTGTTAGGGATCTACCAGTAGAGTAGTGTAATGACCAGTATTCCAGTCTATAGTATACCAGTACAATGACAAGTGGCCTTTGATACTTAGATGTACAGACTGATGTGCTCCTACCCTGGGCTTTGATCCTGGGATGCATGTTGAATATGTGTAGGTATACTCCAATTTTACATTGATTTTGTCTGTGTGTGCGCAAGTCAGTGTTGACTCCTCACAACTAACTGGATTAATCCACATAGTTTTCTTGGCGAGATTATCTGAAGTGGCTTGCCATTGTCTTTTTCCTAGAGCCGAGAGTGAATGATTGACCAAAGTCATCCAGTCAGCTTACTTGCCTAAAGCAGGACTAGAACGCAGGGTCTGTTAATTTTTAGACTGGTGCCTTTAACCACTATGCTAAACAACTTGATTTATATGCCCTTCAAATGTTGTAGTTAGAGCAACAAAATTGGTGCAACCATTTTGTTTAAATGGTCAGATGTCTATACAGTACAATATGTCTTTAATACCAACTAAAACCAGTTAGTTTGCCTGAACACTGGAATTGCTTTTTAAAACATTTTGATATATTACTTTAAAATGAAAAAATAAATATAGTAAAATTTACATGCATCATACTGTATTCTATAAATTAAAAAACCAAGGGAACATAAACGTAGGAGAGTACATAACAACAATAAACAAGATTAACTACTTTTTTAGTTAACCTTAACATTATAATTATGGCTTGGGTCTAATTGCTAATGCTTGATTTTAATTGGCACACCCTGCTAGTTTTTTTCTATACAAATTCAGTCATAAAATAGACCTTTTGCACTTAAAAACTTAGTTAAAAACTAAAATGTCATATTGATTATAATGGGTCCATTCTAAATATGAATAAATGTAGATCCAAATGTATGTATAGTATTAAAGTGTATAATTGGTTATTTGAGGGTGTTTTGCTCTCACTGGTTTGGATTGTGCAACACATGTGACTCAATGAACTTTTAACATTGTCATACCTCCTATCTGTTAGATCTGAAGCACAAATCATATACAGTGGTACCTTGGTACTCAACTGCTTTGAAATGCATTGAATTTGGTACTTAACATATTTTGACGTGAAAATTTTGTCCTGGTACTCATAGTTTGTTTGGCACTCAATGCACAAACTAGAACTTGTCGCTGTCAGCTGCCTTGTGACTCGCTACATTATTCCTTATGGGAAACATTTATTTGGTACAGATCATTTTTGATACTCATCGCATCTCCTGGAAGCAATTAGCAATGGGTACTGAGGTACCACTGTATAACTAGGTTACTTTGTAAAGGAAGAGGCCTCACATAACTTCTTCTAATCCTGATTGATATCCAGACAATGATGGGGAGGCATCAATATATCAAGAGTCTCCTTTTCATTAGCTAGATAGCTAAGAATGATGTGGGTTGGGAATTGTTTGGCAGTCATGACCTGAGGACACCAACCTTTAGCAGGGGGGTTACCTAATAGAGCATTTTGCTTTCCAGCATTTCTAGAAGTCCAACTTCTTTTGTTCTAAAGGATTTGGGGGGGGGCTGTGTGAACATTGTCCCACAAGTTTTTATAGGACATGACCGATGGAGGAAAGAGTCATTAGTTCACAGTTGCTTTGGTACATTAGTGGTTCACTAATACTGACTCTCCCATATTATGTTCCCTCCCACATTATTTGTAAAAATCATACACATGCTAAAAATTGAGTGGACATAAAATTGAGTTTTTCCAAAATAATAATTTAGACATCAAAAATTGCACAATGCCATTGCTTTGGCTTAACTGTAGCAGCAACAGTTGTTTGGCAGCAGCTTTTGCCCAGGACAGTAGACAAGCAGTTTTCTTTCAGCCTTGCAGCTAATCAGCTCTCAATTGGATCCAGGTAGAGACATATGAGGCATGAACCCAGAGCCTCCTACATGTCACTGCCTGCTCTGTATTGAGAAATGGCTCTCAACAGGTTCCTTTGACTCTCTTCCCCTTTTGCCACCTCCTCCTCCAATAATAATAAGAACAAGAACAAGAACGACAATGACAACGATGACGATGACGACAATGATGATGATATCATTTGCCTGCAAGCAAGAACCGGAGGGACCATAAAATAGAGGAAGTCATAGAAAATGAAGTTAAATTGCACAGTCTGAGACTTTAGAATTCAAACAGATACATAACACCCCGGACTTAACAATTGTCAATAAGAAAGACAAAAAAAGTCTGGATAGTGGACGTGGCAGTGCCTGGAGATAGCAGAATAGAAGAGAAAACTGGAGAAGATCACAAAATACAAAGACCTACAAATAGAAATAGAAAGACTGTGGCAAAAGTAAGCAAGGGTAGTACCAATAGTAATAGGAGCCTTCAATGCAATCCCAAAACAAATGGAGCACCACTTGACATTGACAAATTCGTCATCAGTCAATTGCAAAAGGTGGCTTTCCTAGGAACAGTTTCCATCCTGCGACTATATCTGTAACACCATCAAACATCAAACAAGAGTACAGAGAAGAGCAACAAAGATGATTAGGGGACTGGAGGCTAAAACATTTAAGGAACGGTTGCTGGAATTGGATATGTCTAGTCCACGGGTCGGCAACCCGCAGCTCCGGAGCTGCATGCAGCTCTTTCAGCCGTCTCCTGCGGCTCCCTGTCCTCCGCTGCCATGTGCAGTCCGAAAAAAAAAAGTGGGACTAAAAAAGTTTAACCAATCAATTCAAACTTCTCACAAAAAAAAAAACTCGCAAAGTTTGAATTGATTGGTTGAACTTCTTTGGTTTGTGGGACTGCCGCACCCCTTCGCCGTCCTCCCGCCACCGGCGGCGCTGAGCGAGGCTGGAGAGGAGGCGGCAACCGGGCAGCCGCGCCCCTTTGCTGTCCTCCCGCCGCCACCGCCGGCGCTAAGCGAGGCCGGAGAGTCGGCGGCGACCGGGCAGCCGCGCCCCTTCACTGTCCTCCCGCCACCGCCGCCGCTGCGTGAAGCTCACCTGGCTGCCGTGGGGCTCTCCGCCGCCTGGCCTCACCTCCACCCCATCGGTGGCGCCTTCCTCAGCCGCTTTTGGGGAGCCGCCGCCGCCACCACCGTCGGTGCTGCAGGAGAAGGAGACCTTGGGCTGCGAGGGCGGCAGGGCCTGCGGCGGGTCGGGACTCCCCTCGTCCCCGCGGCGGCATGGTGCACCCGCACTGCAGGTAGAGCAGCATCCCCTTGGCACCCTCCTCTTGTGACAGCGAAGTGGCCGAGGACGCAGCAGGGGCGGCGGCCGGGCCGGGGGCGGCAGGGACCCCCGACGGTGCTGCAGTGGCCGCCGCCGTTCCGCCGCCGCTGCCTCCCATCCTGCCCCCCTCCCCCTCCCCGCCCCTTCGGCGCCATCTGCCTTTCTTCTCTCTCTCCTCACCTGGAGAGAGAGAGAGAGAGAGAGGAAAGAGAGAGAGAAAGGGAGAGGGAGAGGAATGAGAGAGTAAGAGAGACCCTTTTGACATCTAAAATGAAGATAACACTGCATATATCCTTTCTTACCTTTATTATACACACACACACACACACATATATATATATATACACATACACACACACACACACAATTGCTACCATCTCAAGATAAAAATTGGGTGTAATGTGCAACTTTCTCTATGAATTAAGCAATGACTTGCACCTATAGTGTCTTAACTTCCAAACTGCTTTATATATATCTATAAAGGTAAAAAAGGATATATGCAGTGTTATCTTCATTTTAGATATCAAAAGGGTTTGCGGCTCCCAGTGTTTTTTTTCCGGTGGGAAACGGGTCCAAGTGGCTCTTTGAGTGTTTTGGGTTGCCTACCCCTGGTCTAGTCTAATGAAGAGAAGGACTACGGGTGACATGATAGCTGTGCTCCTATATCTCGGGAGTTGCCGCAAAGAAGAGGGAGTCAAGCTATTCTCCAAAGCACCTGAAGGCAGGACAAGAAGCAACGGATGGAAACTAATCGAAGAGAGAAGCAACCTAGGAACTAAGGAGAAATTTCCTGACAGTTAGAACAATTAATCAGTGGAACAACCTGCCTCCAGAAGTTGTGAATGCTCCAGCACTGGAAGTTTTTAAGAAGAGACTGGACAGCCATTTGTCTGAAATGGTATAAGGTTTCCTGCCTGAGCAGGGGGTTGGACTAGATGACCTTCAAGGTCCCTTCCAACTCTATTATTATTATTATTATTATTATTATTATTATTATTATTATTATTATTATTATTATTATTATTATTATTATTATTATTATTATTATTATTATTATTATTATCCAGATTTGCCTATCCCAGTGCCTTGGTAAGGATTTAATAGGTAGACAAAAATGCCAAACCCAGTCTGAACATCTGGCTGACTGTGTGATGATCAATAATAATAATAATTTTTAAAAAGTGATTCAGTAATATCTGTGGAGATTTGGGGTGCACAAGCTCCGTGTTAATAAGCAATTCATTTTTAAAATTAATAATTAAGGCTAAATATGTTCAGAATACATCCAGAAAAGGAAAATATGGGAAAATAATGAAAGAGGGATGATTTGAGCTCTGTTTCAAATGGAAGGAGTTTCCTTCCGCACATGGAGAGATGACATCATTTAGCAGGCAACTCTTTCAGCCAGCCCCTAGAGATGAGAGGGAGCTGAAATCCAAGCAAAGAATGGAGAAACAACACAATAAATTAAGTAGCGTGTGGTGTCGCAGTTTGGTGATTGATGCCCTGAGAGGTCCAGCATGGGCCCTGCATGAGTGCCTGTCCTTTAAGGGATTTCAGCAGAAAGGATTTTCAGCTCCTGAATAGAACCTCCCAGGGTCTTTCCCCCACAAAGTACCCCACACTCCTCACCTGGAACTCCATCCATTTAAGGACCCATCTTCCCTGTTAATCTGCAATTCCCATATAATATCTTGACTGAGAATATTAGAAGTAAGCCAGGTATAGAAAATTCACATTCTATATTTGTGTGTGTTTGTGAATCAATGGCTTCCCAGGGGACGAGAAGAACAGCATGAAGATGGGCAGATAGAGAAAATAGATATGGCCTTTGTGGTGAGAATGTTCTGGCCCCTGTCAATTCAATAGTGACAACTTGCAGGACCTTTTCAGTTATAGCACCTGCCACTGGGAGTGACATCCCTCCAGTGATCTGTACATTTCCCACTGTCATCATCATCATCATCATTTTAGCCATTGTCTATCCACTGTAAGATGAAGGCCTCTTATGCATGTTTCCAACTAATACAGTCCTGAGCTTTCTTTTGCCAATTGGGCTCCAATACTTACTTATATTGTTGATCCATCTTATTTTAAGTCTCTTTCATGGGCACTTTTTATCAAGTGGGATCCATTCTCTGACTGCCTTGGTCCACCTGCCATCAGTTCTTCTTGCTATGTGACCAGCCCATTTCCATTTCAATTTTTTTACTCTCTTGATGATATTATATACTTTTGTTTGTTCTCTAATCCATGTGCAGGTCTTTCTATCTTGTCTTGCAATGCCAAGCATGTATCTTTCCATGGCTCTTTGTGCCACTCTTAGGTTTTGTATCGATCATGAGGTTAGTGTCCATATTTCTCCGGCATATGTTAGGGCAGGTAGCATACACTGATCGAAAACTTTTCTCTTCAGGCATAAGGAGAGGTTGTTCTTGAAAATTATGTTTAGCTTGCCGAATACCTGCCAACCAGATTTAACATGCCATTCAATTTCCTTTATTGTATCACCTTCCATTAAGATCCATTGGCCAAGGTATATGTAGTGGTCTACTACATCTAGTTCTTCTCCAGTTATAATTTTCTTTCTTTCTTTGGTTAATTTATTAAACATAACCTGGCTTTTTTCAGGTTTATTTTTGAACCAAATGGTTCTCCTGCTTTGTGCAGCTCTTTATAGCTCTTCTAGGTCTTGTGAGAAGAGAACAACATCATCTGCAAATCTTAAGTGATTTAAATAGGCACCATTGATTTTTATTCCATCTTTTGCCCAGTCTAGTTTACAAAATACTTCTTCAAGACAGGCTGAGAAAAGGATAGGTGATATTGTATCGCCTGGTCGTACAAGCTCATTCTATGTTGATTTTCACTTTAAGATCATTAAGGCAAATTGTTGCCATTATTTTTTCATATATTGATTGTAGTAACTTTATGTAAGCAGTGTCTATGCCTCAGTTGAGCAATGCCTTAATTGTTGCTTGCTGGAATATTGAGTCAAATGCCTTTTCTCACTGTATAGATTCCAACAATCATTAAAAATTGCTTATTGTTCCAGATCTTAGGATAAGATCGTGGAATTCCTGTTTTTGGTTCTTACTGTTACTGAATTAGTTTTTCAATCAGGGAACAAGGTTGAAGAATCTCCACCCAGAAGGGAATTACAGCTATGTCTCCCCTACATAGCAATGACTAAATTGGTTATGAATTCTTGTCAATGCTGTTATGCAGTGAAACAAACTAATCCAATAAGTAATTTTTCCCAGTTCTCATTGCCATGTTATTTTTCTCCAACTGGGAGTCTTCTTTCTTTTTTGTCCTACCCAGCCTGGCTAACACTCTGACTCCAAGAAGTGTAAAAGTCAACCATAGACCAGGTTGTGGCTCATCTTTGTCTAGGACAGTGTTTTGCTGGTATGAAATGCAAATTGGATCCACAGTGAAGCGGAAGTTAAAACAACCTCATCAGAATCATCTTTCTGCAGTCTGGTACCTTCTGGTTGCACTGATCTGCAACTCTGATTTTATTACTTTACAGATGAACTTCATATACTGTTGAATTTTATAATGAGATATGATTTTGCCTTAGCTTGTTTTGTGAACCCAGACCATTGTGAGTTATTCAGCAAACATGTTTAAAGGATGGCTTTGTACATGTGTCAGCCCTTCAAGATTGCTCAGATAAGGAAACAGGCTTCACAAGAAGAGTAGAAGTCTGATTTATAGAGCAGACTATATTAACAAATCTTTCAAGTCTGATTGCATTTTCCTCCCTTTCCCCTTATACCCGTGAGTCAGGGAAAAACCAGCTTGAATCTCTGCCTAATACTACTGCCTTTTCATGGTGCAAGAAATGATTCCTTTTTTTGTTTTTGTAACAAAAACAATCTCCATGGCATGATTCTAGTTACAGCCTGGAAGATCCAAAATATATTGGTCCTTATACAGTGATACTTCAGTACACATTGTTAATTGGTTCTGGGAGACATGACGAGTACTAAAAATGATGAATCCAAACAAACCACATGACCCCTTGTTTCAGCTGGGAAGGACTTCCTCTCTGTCCCTTTCCTTATGTCAGTAACCTTCCCAGCATGGCCGACTTCCTGTCCGCCCTCTGCAGCCATCCCCCTCATTCTTTTGCAGCAACCTTCCTGGCCTGGCCGATTTCCTGTCCATTCTCCACAGCCATCCCTCTTTTCTTATTGCAGCATGTCGAGTACCGGGACAACATTTTTGCATCAAAATGTGTTGAGTACCAAATTTGGCAAGTTTTGAAACAGTCGAGTACCGAGATACCACTGTACTGGGAAATCCAAACAGCTTGACATTTAGATGGTTCCACTCATTAATACTAAAACTTCACTTAGTTTGCGTGCAGCTGCAGTTCATTGTAATAGCTTATACAGAAAAACAGGAATTGGCAAAAAAAAAAAATTACACCACATGAACAACCTTAGTTTACAACTATATATGCTAAGTAAGTCTAAACCAAACAAATGCCTAAATCAAGTCATCATATTAAACCATCATGTTTGCTCAATTAAGCCTTGTTAACTTGAACACAGCCGATAACTATGTTAGGCCATGGTTTATGGCCTGGAATGTTGTTTAAACATGGTCACTGTATGTCAGAGATCAGATCTGTCCTCAGAGTTTCACCTGGTATCTGCAAATTCCAAGAAGCCCACCATCTTATCACACAACTCTGTCCTCTGAGACAGTTTGAAAACCAAGGGTATTACTGATTTGGGCACATTTTTAATATGGTTAAATGAAGCCCCCTGGTGGTCAATGTTGAAGGAGCGAAAGAAAAACAAGGATGGGAACAACACATGGGATGGGCTGCAATAAATATTCTGAACTACGATAACATTGAATATTATAATTGGTGGTTCATTATGTAGTAAAAAAACAGCTGTTGTCTTAACATAATCTGCGAATCAGATTATCACATTAAGCCGTAACATGTATTTGACCGTAGCATGACATATGAATGTAAGAATTAAGGCTTGTGCCCAACTTAAGGACTGTTACCATGTTGTATGAGCCCAGCCAATAGCTGAGGTCACATGTTAGCTCTGGTTTATTTAACTGTGGTTGACTGAATTAATCTAATTACTAGGTTGTACAACATACTGAACTGTGAACTACCCATATTGTTGAATTTGCAAAACAGTTAACATTTGGGTTTGCATAATTAATTGTGATTAATTTTACAGTCTGAAAATCCTGATTTTTGCTTGGTTTATTGAACCAGAAATGAATTAACTCAGTAAGCATGGTCTATAAACATACTCACTATGCCACAAACTAGTCTAGTATATTTTGTGAACTCAGCCACTACCTTACAAAAAGAACTTATTTTTAAAAAAGTTGGGTTTTCACATTGTGCTATCATATGACTTGTTTAATTTTGGCATAGTGTAGTGTGTGAGTTGTAGTTTGTAAACCATTGTTCCTATGTTAGCATGATTTAACTATGGCTTGTTCAAATCATAGTTAAAATAGACCATGATTCCATGTAATAAGTGATCCAAGGACGTATCTTTCTTTCACCAGGGTGGGATTTTGGGTCAGGTTTTCAGGTCAAGCTTACGTGCAACAGAGCTTCAGGCTGGGTTTGAATGATATGTAAGGTAAAATTTGGCTGGTTACACAATAACTTAACTAGGTCAGGTAGTGGGGGGCATAAGCAGAACATAGGATGTTACTCTTAGATACTCTTTGTGGCTTAGTATGTTGCACAAGTCTAGTCCATATGGTTAGTTTATAGCTCAGTATGTAGTCAAACATAGGCAATTGGGTTAAGTCATGGATTAACGTTGTGTGAATGTAGCCCTGCTGCTTCTCATTTTAGCATTGTTAATAGAAAGGAATTAGACAGTTCTGAATATTCTAATGTCTGAATCCCCAAAGATAGTGACCATGCTCATCATCAGTACTGAGTCCTTAACTTACAACAGTTTATTTAGTGATCGAAGTTACAATGGCACTAAAAAAAGTGACTTATGACCATTTTTCACACTTACAACCATTGAAGCATCCCCATGCCCCATGATCAAAATTTGGATGCCTGGCAACTTGCATGTATTTATGACAGTTGCAATGTCCCAGGGTTTTTGTGATCACCTTTTGCAACCTTCTGACAAGCAGTCATTGGGGAAGCCAGGCTCAATTAACAACTATGTTACTAACTGAACAACTGCAGTGATTCACTTAACAACTCTGACAAGAAAGGTTGTAAAATGGGGCAAAATTCACTTAACAATTGTCTCACTTAGCAACAGAAATTTTGGGCTCAATTGTGTTGTAAGTCGAGGACTACCTGTATAACATTAGGGAACTGCAACTTTAACATATCTGCAGTTGTGCAAAATTGGGACAGTAAGACTGCAGTTAAATAATGTACATAGGAACTTTAGATAATGTTTCATGAGATTTTATTATATGATAGATATTCTTTCCAGTCAGTGATTGTGGAGAGTTGTGCAGTTTGGCCAATGTTCTAAATGCTCAAAAATTGATTTATGACACATCCATTACAGCATCCCCAGGGTCATGTAATTGCAATCCAAGCATATGACAATCAGCTCACATTTACAGAGTCATGAAACATTTCAGAGTCATGAAACATTCATGATCTGCAACCTTCCCAGTTGGCTTCAGACAAGCAAAGCCAAAGGGGATGCTTGGCAGGGAGGGTGACAAATCACGATCACACAATGTTTCCCATAACTGTTGAGGCAAAAAAAGTTGTAAAATTGGGTGTGATGATGTGATGCTTCACTTAACAACCGCACCATTTAACAATGAATTTGCAATTGTGGTGGTAAGTCAAGAACTGTACAGTATGCCTGAATGGTTTACTATACTGGGCCAACGGGTGGCAGCATCATACATGCCAAAATATATTCAAACAAGGAAATTGGAGCAAGTTGTTTTCACATCTAGGTCCCATTCAATGTAAGTAATAATTTATAAATGTCTCTCTCCTACATTTTCAAAGCTAGTTTACTGGCACAATAGAATTTGGTGAAAATAAGTGATGTATACTTACAGGAGATAATAACAGAATAGATAAAATTATCATTACTACATAAGTGTTTTAAATATGTAGACAACCCTGTGATCTGTTGGGTCATTGAGAGGAAAATAGTGCAGTCGCATGTGAGGAGAATGCACATTAAATTTTAGGCTAACCATATTTTATTTACCCAGTTCTGCACAGTTCCATGATCATCTAAGAAGAGTATATAGCATAAATAGGAATTGAATTGAATTGAATACTTTATTGGCCAAGTGTGATTAACACACAAGGAATTTGTCTCCAGTGCAGAAGCTCTCAGCGTACTGCAAAGCAACAGAACAATGATGATAATCATAATAATGATACCAATAAAAGGAGAGAAGTAAATAAAATAAGGTAAATAATACTACAGCCATACTACATAAATACAGACATATAACAAAAATAATTATAGTGACAAACATACTTCAATAAGTCAATATTTATTTACTGAAACAGAGAAACAGACCACGTGCTTGCAAAAAAGAGCAATGGGGGTGGGAGCAACTTCTGATTTCCTCCTGGTTTCCCCAATAACTTGGCTTATGGGAAGTTGGCAGGTAGCATCAAAAATCATAGTCACGTGATCGTAGAGATGTTGCAACAGCCCAACTTTGGGAATAAAATTGGTCTAAATATTATGGAAATTTCAATTCCACAGAAGTAATATGTCCTGTATTTTTTATGTATTTTTTAATTTGTGGATTTTAGGAATCTTGATTTAAAAATTCTTGAAGTAGAATTAACACTTGGGCTAACTTTTTTTTTTTTTTTTTTAATATATTTTATTGGATTTTTATGGGAGTGAAAGGGTTACATCAAGGTGCTTAGGCAACATCGTGGAGGTGGGTATATCTAACATCCAAAAAGACAATCACAGATATATAGCTCAAATTAATTCATTGAAAATTCCCTCTCTAATTCCCTCATATAGTCTTACCTATTCAAGTTAATATATTTCTAAATAAACTTCAAACAATCCTATCAAATATCAATCACATTTCAATTATAGAAATCCAAGTCCTGTTTTTAGGCTTTACTAATTTACAGTTACCATATTCCAATTAGCCTTAAATAGACATATTATTAACACTTCGGGTTAACTTTTTAACATAATAATTATATCTAAAATGAGTATATTATTCCCGCAATAACATTCTTATATTTTCTTCATTAATACCATTTCTTCTCTTGTCACCAATCCCTCTTATTCTTCTTCTATTACAAAATAATTATCTTATTTAAAATAAAAATATCAAACCAACAAATAGGTTTCTATCTGACTTAAATATATATTCTATCAATTCATCTATGTCTATAAAAAATCTTTTTAACCCAGTAGATAAAGTTTACCTCTCCAGTAATTATCATATCTAAGACAAAGTATTATTACAAAGGATATCCTCTTAGAAAATTCACGTACTCCGTTAGTTATTAAATCAGTCAAAAACTCAAAAGCCTTTTTAAACCCATTAAGTAAAACTTTAAAATACATTTTTAAATCTAACTCTTGGTTTCTTTCTGTGCCATACCGGTTTCCATAATAAAATTTCTGCATCATCAAACCACAATATTAGAGAGTCAATATTCCTCAACGCTTCAAATTGGTCAAAGTTCTCTTTCCTTTCTTCTAGTAGCCTTTGGATGATAAAAGCCGTTTTATTCCATGTTATAGTTGCTAGTTGTTTGTCCACACTTGGGCTAACTTGATGATGCATACAGATAAACATTGAAAGTTTTATTATTATATTATTTATAATGGATAATAAAGTAAAATAAAATTGTAAATGTAAGAATCATGTCTAAGCAAAAATGACTTCATTGCCAAAAAAAGTAAGAAAGTAGGCATGACTGACATTTTTATTGAACTAATCCAATTAACTGGATTTATATAATCATTGGTTAGCATTAAAGTACAGGTGTTTTGGTGCACCACTCTTCATGGATAAGGATTTCCTATGTCAGTTTTAGATGACTGATAACCAGTTTCAAATGCAAGAAGCCCACAAAGATAGCTAGAATTATAATTTCCTGCTTTTGTCAAGGTTGGCCCATTTCAAGAAAGAAATCCAATTTACAGAGGAAAATATAAATTTACTTTGCTCATGTGACTGATGGGGAGATGTAAATGCATCAAAAAGATGGTGTACCTAAACCCTATATTCAAAATCTACAATCGTGTTTTTTTCTCCTTATAAGTATTTTAAAAAATTCAGTGCATGTTTAGGAAACTAAGCATTCAGTTTATCAATCAGCTATAATTTCTGTATTTATTCATATGTTTATACCAAGCCTATTAAGTGACTCACATATTGTACATCAAACCTTTTAGAGCCAATACTAATTTCAGCTTGAAAGTTAGGCAAATGCTGACATGTTTCCCATCAAAACTTTTAAGTGGTTAACTTCGGTTAAATCACTATTAATAAGACAACGTGAACTTGACTTTTGTTGAGATAGCCTCATCAAATCAATCGAATAAATATTTTAGTGGGAAATTTGTTACCATTCATTAAAATCAGCGTGGGGCTTATAAACCAGGGCTTTTCAACCTTTTCACCGATTGTACCACTTTTAGGATATGGCAGTATTCGAGTACCACCTAGCAAGGTGTCAAAAACTTGATGACCAAAAAAAAAACACCTGTTCAAAGTTGCAATTGCACTGAAATGACTTATGACCATTTCCACACTTATGACCATTGCAGCATGCCCAGGGCCATGTGATTTATATTTGGATGCGTGGCAACTGATTCATATTTATGATGGTCACAGTGTCCCAGGGTCATGTGATCCCCTTTTGCAACCTTTTGACAAGTAAAGTCAATGGCAGGGCTGCTGATGGCCAAGTGCTAAGGCAGGACTTCCCTCCCTCCCTCTTTCTCATGCCCACCTCCTTCTGAAGGAAGAATTTGAACACCCCCCCCATATTTTTTCTCTTCCATATATTCATCAAACAAGGAAAAGCCTCCAGAAACAGAAAAGACAAACTGCTGAGTGAACTAGCTTAAAAAGGCACATTCCCCTTTAAGAATTAGCTACTGGCTAGAAAGGAAAGTAAGGAAGAAAAAAAAATGTAGTAAGTATTGGCTGCCGGCTAAGGCAGCCTTCCCAAATGGCTCCATTCATAAGTAAAGAAATCTATAGGCAAAATCCATTCAGGAGAAAAATACTTCAAAATCCCTTGCAGCAAAACTTACAGCTAACAATAGCAGAGCAATAGAAGCTAACATGAGACATCAGTCATCAGCCAAATAGAAATTGCCAAACACTCCTTAAGAACACAAAGCCCACATTGCACAAATCCCAGAACTTCAAAGTCACAAAAGCACATAAGAATCCTTCCACTCTCCATCTCCCTCCCTCCCTTCTCTGTGCCTCACCTCCAGCCATTGCTACCTTTTTTCATTCCTCTTGGAGGGCGACCCCTCCCCCCACTGCATTTCTTGCGTTTGCTGCTGCCAGCACAGGTGGCTGCCACAGCAGTTGCAAATCGGCTCATGGCCGGCCTGCTTGATTTGATCTCCTCTCCTTTCCCCCCCACCCTCCTCCTTCGGTGCAGCTAGAGCTGACTCGGCCTCCTCCCAAGGCTGCTTCTTTTTCTCTCTCTCCCTCTCCTGCCCAAACTGCCTCCTTTTATAGCCTTTGTCTCCGCCACCCTCCTCCTCCTTTCTCATGGGGGAGGGTGAGCCAGAAGTGAGCCTGGGGCCTTTGTCTCTCCCCACCCACTCTGCAGCTCCAGAGGATTCTCTCACTGTAAGTCCTTGCCTGTGCTGGCTCATTCCCTCCCCCATTACACTTGGCTAGGCAGGGCTGCGTACCACCTGCCACTTGTTAATGTACCACAAGTGGTACGCCTACCACAGGTTGAAAAGCCCTGTTATAAACAACCTAAAAATTGAGGGGGGTGGGGAAGGAAACTTAAGCATGGCTCAAATGCAGTGGGTGCCTAGTCCTCCCACGGATAATGCACTTCCCAAGAAGGGAACTAACCACTGACATTTAATACCTCTGGGGGTTGGCTATAATACATGGGTGCAATTCGAAATGGCTTCAGATACTCTCCGAGGAAACGTTTTACTATATGTACTTAAACGGCGAAGAAGTTTTGAGCTCCTTCAGATCTCTAGCATGAAGGACGTGGGCATGGTAAGGATAAAGGTGGATGGAATCCGCAGCTACTACCGTAAGTACGGGACGAGGCTGCTTCTTATTCTCGGGTGCTGCACTTAACTAAGGAGCTGCTGAGGAAAGGCACCGTGATCCGCATATACCTTGAATTAGAGCTGTAGCAGTTAGAGCTACAGAGGGTGAGAAGAACGGAGCCTGGCGCCTTCTCAGCGACTCTCCAATCAGTAGTCAGCTTTCTGAATGGCTGGTAATGGGGTGCTGCTCTCTAGAGAAAAAAAAAATGGTAAAACTTAAAACAGGTTTCATTTTTCAAAAGGAGAATCAGCAAGCGAATGTGACAATATGCAGAATCATTGCTTGGCCGATTTAACGAAGGACACCTTGGACACGATTCCTTTTTTCTAAATCGTAGTTCAGCCAAAATTTTGAGTACTAAAACTTTTTTTAAATTATGTTTAGGCGGCGAGAGGGCGTTTTTTGGTGGTGGTTGTTGACAAGTGTTAGGCTAATATAGGCGATCGTATACTCTTCTTAGCTATCAGATATCGATCGTTCTGATTTTTATACGTGATATTCCTAAATTAAAGTTTTGAATTTTTAACGAAGAATCTCCAATAATAAATAATTACTCAGGTCGCAGCAGTTTACTTAAACTGGATCTAGTCCAAATCCAGCGTTCACTAGCAAACAGAACACAAGCTTAGCTTTTTGTTTTAAGCCTGAGTTTTAATTTTTTCCCCATTCATTAAAAAGAACAGGCAGATCTGTTTTTGCTTCCTTTTAATAGGGAGAAGGTGGGGGCGCTGTTGGCCAATCACAGTCTTGAGAAAACACTGAATTCCCCCTCCCCCCCAAAAAGGCAAAACAGACTCGGAAGCTGAGCCTTTGTATGAATCTGTAAGCGACGATCGCCCTGGGTGTGCGCACGTCTAGTACGTAAGGCCCCTCTTCGTCGCAGTCTCCTAAGATAAAGGCGAACCCAACGAAAATGGCGGATAGGTTTTCCCGCTTCAACGAAGACAGGGACTTCCAGGTATCGATACCCACGGCGAGAAATGGCGGCTGTATTTGACTGTAGCATATGGGAGCTCTCTTTTCTTCCTTTTGGGGGGTGGTGGTCAAAGGAAAATAGCGGTGCCACTCTCGCTTCAAAGTGTTTATTCCATATAGTTAAGGCCTCTTCTTTCAAGGTTTCCGTCGCCCATTCTGTTCATCTTTGCGGAGCCGTTTGAGGTGTTTGTCCTTTTGCTGCTTTTTTTGGGGGGGGGGATTGAGGTTTCCCCTTTCCAAGTCAGATTTCTACCGCAGACGTAGCTCCCCAGAAGGATAGTATAGAATCTTTCTCTTTTGAAGTTTAGTTGGGAATGAGAGGATGCTCTTCTGTTTCATGCTTTTTATCCGGTTTCTTAAAGACAGGTTCTTTATTTTTTCTCTTTCATGCATACACCTGACTCGAGTAGAATATATATTCTGCTTTTATTCCCTTTAGCTTATAGGGGATAAGAGAAATGTTTTAGGATTACTAACCATATTTTATTGATCGCTTTCTTGCCTTCCGCCAAGGATTTAAATATTATAGACGAAATGGCCTCCTTTCCTCTCCTGTATAATGCACACTTTCAGGTAGAATTTCTGGGTAATGAACGTTTCCAATTACTTTTAAGGGGCTTCTTATTGTAGGATGGTATCTCCATGTAGTGTAAAAATGGGTATTTTATGGTGAAGGGAATGCTTTGGTAATAAAGATGGAAGTGGAGATGTTAAAAATGTATTATTTAGTATTTTCTCTTTTCCCGTCCTTAGCATGTGGGAAAACATATTGTATTAAAGAAAAATAAGGTGCTGGTTCTTGTTAATGAGGATATCATTTCTTCCATATTGAGATTTTGCATTCTAAAGAAAACAATCCTCCACTAACGTTTTTTGTAGCTTTGTAAAATCAAAGTTTTTGCTGCCTGATGCAGATTGAAGAATGGTGATGGGAAAGCAAGGATCAAGCTATATGACCTTTTTTCCCATCCTGTGTATATCATTAATTGGCCTTTCTCCATTGGCTTAAATAAGGTTACGTAATTATGTTTCTTATGTCATCCATTGTTTAGTTTTTTTATGATTAGAGCCTTTAAAATGTAATGCTAATGTGCTTTATTTAAAATGGAGGGAGGTAATCACTATAAGAGCTTTTGAAGTTACATATTTACTTAAAATAAGTTTATCTCACTTTTCTACTTGATTATGGACAGACTCCTCTTTATTACTTAGGTTTTCTTGCCAGCCAAAAACAAATCTTTGCAGGAGAAATTTTGGGCATGCTACAGCAGTTTAAAATTGTCAAGGTTTTTGTTTATTGAATATTGTATCTATAATCATTTAAATCTTGCAATAGGCAAATAATAGTCATGATTACATATTGCATAAAACAAAAGCCTTGAACATTTAAGCATTGACAAAAATTATCTCTTGAATCTCCTTTTTTGAACTATTGATTCCTTTTGATATAAACATCTAGATGTAGAGTTTATATTTGTTTGCTAGAAATGAGTATCTGTATTACCATACCTTATACTAGCTTTGTGTTTGAAAACACTGGCTATTGAGTAGATAATGGGCATGTGTGTATGTATATGTTATATGTATATATGTGTGTGTGTGTATGTGTGTATGTGTATAATGTATAGTTCCCTGCATAAAATTAAAGCTTTTTGCAGTTTCAGAAGAAAGTACTGCATTATGCTGAACCTATCTGTAATAGCAATGGGGGCTAGAGAATGAATATTGGCTTTCCTTTCTAGATGTCTGATGAAGACTGAAATGTGAACTCTAGTTTGCAGCAGAAATAATTCTGGAGTTCTTTCTTCAGCGATAGGACTTTATCTCTGAATTGTTGGAAACAAGAAACCATGTTGATACATGAATTGGAGATAGTTGTACATCCCCTTCCATTTCTTTAGGAATATTTTTAGTAATGGACATATAACATGTTCTGTGGGATGACAATATTTTAAACAGTTATCTTCAAAAATGCAACACCCATCAATGTCTGTTTTATTGTAAAATCATATCTCAAAAACTTTCTTGCATATAAAAATGATATAATTTATACAGATTTACAGTTATTTCATGAAAATTTCACAGTTAACTGCTATTTAAACATTGACAGAGATATTCAGTTGATTGTTGGGTTTTTATTCTCCTGAAATTGTCATATAGTTATTAATATGGCATATCTAAAAACTTTTAAGTAGAGACATTTATTATCTTTATTATCTTGATTTTCTTAATGAGATGTAATATGTTAGTAATTGGATCTTATTTTCTTGTTTTAGCTTGTACTTATAAGATAATGCAAGGGACAGTTAGAAAACAGTTCTTTTCTAAGAGAGCAAGGATAAAATCTCTGATGATCTAGTCTTAGAAAAAATAACTGGCAGTATAGAGAGCTTCAAATTAGATCTCCAAAGAACACAAACATAGAACCTGTTTGCAACACCTTAAAGCAGCTGCAGGATCATGTCACACAGCCCTAAAAATAATGTAACTCCTGCACACATGTTATTTGGATAATTAAAGCAATTAATAACTTGGTTGAACCAACTTGCATAAAATGATTAAACCACAGCCCTCTAAGTGAGAAAAATAATGTACTAAGTTTAATAACCAGATTGCTATTAAAACATTTGCAGATAAGAGATTCATTGGTACTGCTGTTTAATAAACTAGTTTCATTAAAGCTATAAAAGCCAAAAATCACCCATAAGACTCAACCCCCCCCCACATCCTGTGGATAAAATCTTATAGTTTGATATCTTTGATTGTTTATCCCAATGACTGAAGAGCAGGTCCCTTCTGGAGGAGTGGTTGACCTTTGTGTACTGTTGACCTGTCTAGTCTCAAACTCTTTGCATCTGATTGGTTTTTCTAATTCTCATATAACAATAATGATGAAATAAAAGTTGAGATAGCCAAATTTCTTAATTAAAACTATATTTTAGAAGATTTTAAATATGTGACGTTTGATGTATGTAGTCACAGAAATAAAAAATACTAAAGGTTAACTAAGCAGCAATGTGGTATGTACATACCATCAAGATCCACAAACAATAACCATGTCTCAAATCGTGCTTATATGGAAAAAAAACTATTACTTATGAGTCATTATGTATTGTTAATCCTGTTTTAATAAATTTAAGATAATATACTTCCTTTCCACACAGATCCCTTTTGATTTCTCTGCTAGCCTTTTCTATGAAAATAGTATAGTTTAAATACAATAAAACCAAAGATTAAACCTTGTTTTTAAAAGGTAAAAACAAAATATCACAATATAGGGAACTATACTGGCTTACTACAGGATTCAAGGTGCTATTTATGAAGCCCTGCATAGAATAAAAACAGATTATACGTGGGATCTCCCTTCATCCCACATGCTGCAACAAGAAGGATAAACTCTGGGTCCCTTCTCTGAAATAATGTCATCCTGTGTGATCCAGAAAGCTTGCCTTCTTGCTGATAGTCCCTGACCTTTGGAAATTCTCCCACCCAATATTTTTATGTTTGGTCCTGACCTGCAGGCCTTTAGAAAGGCCTGGTTCTTTCTCCAGTTGTTTAATCAGAATGAACAGAGCTCCCATTTGATAGGATACTTTTTTCCCCAAATTTTTATTTACACATTACAAGAAAAAAAAATGACAAAAGACCTAAAACTATATACATGCAAAACAACTGTATGTAGGTATTGAAACAATTTGTTTTTTAAATTAAGAGTAAAAATAGAAAACAAAATAGAAAAAAACCCCAGGTAAACTAAGAAAGAGAAAATGGGGGACAGTCTAGCTCAGGGGTAGGCAACCTTGGCTCTTTTATGACTCGTGGACTTCAACTCCCAGAATTCCTGAGCCAGCCATGCTGGCTCAGGAATTCTGGGAGTTGAAGTCCACGAGTCATAAAAGAGCCAAGGTTGCCTACCCCTGGTCTAGCTACAAACATGTGAAAAAGCAAGTCCACACCACTGATATTTTTTTTATGTTTTCAGCGTATTTGCTCTTCATTTCACCTATATTGATTGATAGGATATAATGTAACAAATATCATGCACCATTTATATTCAATAGAAGAGAATATACAGTACATTGCCCAGGGCTGAAATGTGGAATTCTTGATGCTCTTCGAGCTTGGTTGCTTGCTTACAGACATTTCATCACCTAAGTAGGTAATATCATCGGGGATAGTGAGTATGAGGTTGCTTCCTGTTTATATACAGTAGCTTGCTGTGCCAATATTAGTGGAGATGTGGTTTTCTCCTATATTTATGTTATAGATGAGCAATATTTCTCATGTTTATGTCATTGTCCTTGTTGCTCCGATTCATTTTTGATTCTCTTATACTGTATCCCCCATCTTAAAATTTAGCTTCTGAGCCTCTTAAAAGATGATCTTACTATTTTTGCATATTTTATAATACAAAGTGCAATGTTATTTTAGAAATATAGGTAAATCTGATTATATATGAAACTATAATCCAGTTTCTCATGGCACCTGTCAGAAGGCAAAATAGCATGTAGGATATAACATTTATTTATTTAAGAATTCTGTATGGCTGCCTATAATCAGGCAAAACTTTATTTTGCACTGTTCCCAATAAGAACTTCTTTCACCTTGACCTCAATGCCAAAAGAATTAATTAAGTTTTAAGAGTCTTTTTAAAAGGGGTCAAAGCCAATAATACATTGAGGAGATCATTCCAGATGGTAAGCATCCCAGTGGAAAAGGCATGCTTTCTGCATTCTATCAGATAGAGACATCTATCTATGATATTACTTCTGGGAAAAGAACTGAAGGATGCCCATCCTATTTGAACAGGTGGAGCAGACAATTACTATTGGTAATAGGGACAGTTCTGTGCCATCAAAACTTTATAACCAGCACCTTGAATTGCACCTGGAAGTGGGTATACTAAGATGCATTCATAACTTCCCATGCCACTGCATTTTGAACCAATTGAAGACCAATCTCTAGAATCTCTAGAACCAAAACCAATTACAAATCCCAAGAAAACTAATCAAACAATGAGGTAGGCAGTGATGAGAAAAAAGAAAAACTCAAACAATCAGGAGATGCAGGAAACATACCCATGGACAGGCATAAAAGTCTTAAATCCTTATATACAAATGCTCAAAGCTTGGAGAACAAACAGGGCGAACTAGAAGCAATAGTACATAAGAGAGGGTATGACATAGTTGGCATTACAGAAACCTGGTAGAACGAAACCTATGAATGGAATGTACTGATGGATGGATATAAATTGTTCAAAAGAAACAGGTCTACAAAAAGAGGGGGAGTTGCACTATATGTAAGAGAACACTACACATCTACAGAAATGCACATGATCAAAGATAAAATCTCTCCAGAATGTATATGGGTCAATATAAAAGAGAAAAAAAGTGACATTGCCATAGGTGTATATTACAGGCCACCCAACCAATCAGAAGAAATAGATGAACTCTTTGACAACCAGTTAACAAATGTATGTAGGAAGCATACCACAGTAGTAATGGGAGACTTCAACTATCCAGATATCAACTGGGAGACAAACTCTGCAGTGAGCAGGAGATCAAACAGATTCCTAACCAACCTAGCCGACAACTTTGTCACCCAAAAGGTGGAGGTGGGAACTAGACGTAAAGCTATACTGGACTTAATCCTTACTAATAGAGAAGTGATAGAGGGAATTGAAATTGCCAGAACCTTGGGTGAAAGTGACCACGTCATACTGGAATTTAATATAATGCAAACACTAGCAATAGAAAACAACCCAACCAGTGTCTTAAACTTCAAAAGAGCTGACTTTAACAAACTCAGAGAGAACCTAGGAAAGATCCCATGGATGAAAATCCTAAAGGGGAAAACAACTCAAGAAGTGTGGGAAACTTTGAAAAATGCGATTATAAAAGCCCATACAAACACAGTACCACTGAAAAAGAAAAACAAGAAATTCAAGAAGAAACCAGCATGGCTGCACAAAGATATCTCTGTCAAACTGAAAGACAAAAAGGACAAATACAAAAAATGGAAAGAGGAGCATATAACTAAGGCCGATTATCAGCAGCCAGCCAGAACATGTAAAGATGAAGTCAGGAAAGCAAAGGGTCAGAATGAACAAAGACTTGTAACAGAAATCAAGGATAACAAAAAAAAAGTTTCTTCCAACACATTAACAACAAGAAAAAAGTTAAGGAAACTAGGTCCACTAAAGAGAGAAGATGGCAAGGAAATAACAGGCAACAGGGATAAAGCAGAACTGTTTAACTCATACTTTGCATCAGTCTTCACACAAAAAGAAACCATAGCCCAACATACCAAAAAAACCCACTGCAAAGCACAAGCTAAAAACAAAAAATAAGCAAGAAATTAGTAAGAGAACACCTATCCAACCTTGATAAGTATAAATCACCAGGACCCGACAGATTACATCTCAGAGTTCTGAAGGAGCTGGCAGATGTTATCTCAGAACCATTACACCACATCTTTCATAAATCCTGGAGCACCAGGGAAGTATCTGAGGATTGGAAAAGGACTGATGTGGTTCCCATCTCCCAACAGACCCAGGAAACTACAGACCAATTAGTTTAACATCAATACCTGGGAAGATTCTAGAAAAGATAATCAAAAAACAGATCTGTGAACAACTAGAAGCAAACAAAGTTATAACTAGTAGCCAGCATGGGTTTGTTAAAAACAGATCATGCGAAACCAATCTTATTTCATTCTTCGATAAAGTGACTAAACTAGTAGACCAGTGGAATGCTGTGGACGTAGTATACTTAGTTTTCGGTAAGGCATTTGATAAAGTAGACCACAACCTACTCCTTGGTAAGCTAGAAAAAGGTGGAATAGAGAACATCACCACCAGATGGATATGTAGCTGGCTGGCAAACCGTACTCAACGAGTAGTCCTCAATGGCACCACATCCATATGGAGAGAAGTAAGCGGGGTACCACAAGGTTCCATCTTAGGCCCAATACTCTTCAATATCTTCATCAATGACTTAGGGAATTGAAGGGGAAGTCATCAAATTTGCAGATGACACCAAACTGACAGGAGTAGCCAACACCCCAGAAGACAGGATCCAAAAAGATCTTGACAAACTTGAGCAATGGGCCCTATCCAACAAAATGAGTTTCAATGTGGAGAAAAGCAAAGATTTACATTTAGGCAGTTAAAATCAAAGGTACAAGTACAGATTGAGCGAGACCTGGCTCAAAAACAGTAATTTGTGAGAGGGACCTTGGAGTCCTAGTGGACAATCACTTGACTATGAGCTAGCAGTGTGCAGCAGCAACCAAAAAAGCTAATGCAATCCTGGGTTGTATAAACAGAGGCATAGAATCAAGATCACGCGAGGTATTAGTACTGCTTCATAAAACCCTAGTAAGACCACACCTGAAATACTGTAGCCAATTTTGGTCACCATATCACAAAAAAGATGTTGAGAATTTGGAAAAAATTCAGAGAACAACAACCAAGATGATCAAAGACCTGGAGACTACAACATATGAAGAACGGCTGTGGGACTTGGGTTTGGCTAGTCTAAAGAAAAGAAGAAATAGGGGAGACATGATAGCAGTATTCCAGTATTTGAGGGGCTGCCACAAAGAAGAGGAGGTCATGTTATTTACCAAAGCACCAGAGGGAAGGACGAGAAACAATGGTTGGAAACTGATCAAAGAGAGAAGCAACCTGGAATTAAGGAGAAACTTCCTGACAGTGAGGACAATTAACCAGTGGAACAACTTGCCTCCAGAAATCGTGGGCACTCCATCACTGGAGATTTTTAAGAAGAGACTAGACAGTTACTTGTCTGAGATGATATAGGTTCTCCTGCTTGAGCAGGGGGCTGGACTAGAAGACCTCCAATGTCCCTTCCAGCCCTATTCTATTCTAAGGTTACAAATGTTCTTTAGGGCAGGGCTTTTCAACCTTTTCACCGATTGTACCACTTTTAGGATATGGCAATATTCGAGTACCACCTAGCAAGGTGTCAAAAACCTGATGACCAAAAAAACAAAACAAACCCTGTTCAAAGTTGCAATTGCACTGAAATGACTTATGACTATTTTTCACACTTATGACCATTGCAGCATGCCCAGGGTCATGTGATTTATATTTGGATGCTTGGCAACTGATTCATATTTATGATGGTCACAGTGTCCCAGGGTCATGTGATCCCCTTTTGCAACCTTTTGACAAGTAAAGTCAATGGCAGGGCTGCTGGTGACCAAGTGCTAAGGCGGGACTTCCCTCCCTCCCTCCCTCTTTCTCATGCCCACCTCCTTCTGAAGGAAAAATTTGAAAAAAAAAAATCCATATTTTTTCTCTTCCATATATTCATCAAACAAGGAAAAGCCTCCAGAAACAGAAAAGACAAACTGCTGAGTGAACTAGCTTAAAAAGGCACATTCCCCTTTAAGAATTAGCTACTGGCTAGAAAGGAAAGTAAGGAACCGGCAGCCGGCACTTAAGGAAGAAAAAAAAATGTAGTAAGTATTGGCTGCCGGCTAAGGCAGCCTTCCCAAATGGCTCCATTCATAAGTAAAGGAATCTACAGGCAAAATCCATTCAGGAGAAAAATACTTCAAAATCCCTTGCAGCAAAACTTACAGCTAACAATAGCAGAGCAATAGAAGCTAACACCAGCCATCAGCCATCAGCCATCTAGAAATTGCCAAACACTCCTTAAGAACACAAAGCCCACATTGCACAAATCCCAGAACTTCAAAGTCACAAAAGCACATAAGAATCCTTCCACTCTCCATCTCCCTCCCTCCCTCCTCACCTCCAGCCATTGCTGCCTTTTTAAATTCCTCTTGGAGGGCAACCCCTCCCCCACCCTCCTTCAACTTCTTTCCCTTCGATGCAGCTAGAGCTGACTCCACCTCCCCAAGGCTGCTGCTTTTTTCTCTCTCCCTCTCCTGCCCAAACTGCTTCCTTTTATAGCCTCTCCTGTCTCCACCCCCTCCTCCTTTCTCAAGGGGGAGGGTGAGCCAGAACTGAGCCTGGGCCCTTTGCAGCTCCAGAGGACTCTCTCACTGTAAGTCCTTGCCTGCGCTGGCTCATTCCCTCCCCCACTACACTTGGCTAGGCAGGGCTGCGTACCACCTGCCACTTGTTAATGTACCACAAGTGGTACGCGTACCACAGGTTGAAAAGCCCTACTCTAGATGGACAGATCCACCCATATGCTCACTCTCTTAAGGCTTTAACCAATCAGGAGGGGTACAAATCTAAAATGCAGACCCTAATAACTAACGGCTCCAAAGATCCTCTTTACTTCCTCAGAACTAAAAGCATTATCTCCTCCAAGATAACAACACAAGATCATATCTCATCACTTCCATACGATTTGCATAGTTGGAATCAAATTCAGTATGAATCCAAGCAATTTTATCACCAGGTTCCAAAAGCAATCCTCACATTAATCTTGTAAATGATCCTTTCATATAAGAAGAGACTAAGTCACATTGAACAAAGCTGATCGCTGTCACTTGGAAGACACATTAAGAGGGGAGGAATGAATACATTTTGCCATTCTTTTCATATAAGATAAGCCTTAAGGAAGGCTCTTACTTGTCTGTGTTCAGTCAGATCACATTTTATCTTCTTCCAAGCAGTATTATAGGTATTTCTTCTATAAGTTTATCTTATGGATATCCTGTAAATTGAGGCCATTGGGGTCTGCATACAGAGAGTCCACATTGATACAATTTTATCCAAGGCTGTTATCATCTTTTAATTCCAAGCTATGACTAACCCTAAGGTCCATCCTCACAATGGATTCTCTTCTATTCATCTTTTGCGTGCTCAAAAGAATAAACCAGAATTCCATGTCTATTTAGCAGACTTTTTAATTTTTTTCACACGTGTATTAGTGTTTATGCTTGGAAATCAATGTAATCATTGTTTAATAATCAATTTCAGTCATTTTTGAGCCATCAAGGGTGTCTTTTAAATTATATTACTTGCCAAATGAGAAAAATGTATCACAAATTTTGCTGAAAGTTTTAGTTTCATTTGTTAAATTCTGGCTTATTCTTCCTCCAATTTTTATTAGAGAAGAATGAGTGTGTGATCTCACTACTTTCTATAGTTTGTTTTACCTTATAGTAAAATATTACAATATGATTTAGCAGTGCATGTGATATGACATAGGCTTTTGTACTAGTTAGGAGACAACTGGTAGTAGTCTTTAAATTCAGGTTGCTAATACATAGGCAAAAGGAAACAATACTGCATGAATTTTTGTTAATGTCAGCAGTTTGAAGACATTGATATCAATTTGAATAATTTGAAAATGTTTTTTTCCTTAAAAATTCAACTTTATACCCATAATTCCCAGACTTAGTAGTTCAGTGCCTAGGGTGCTGCAGCAAACTTGTAGGGGTATTGTTGGATCACAACTACTTGCTTGAGGTAGTTCACCATTTTAGAGGCATTAAAAAAATTGTTAAGACACTGAGGGGTCAGTGAACCAAGAAAGTTTGGGAACCATTACTCTATAGTTTCTTTTTCTTTAAATACAGGTAGTCCTTAATTCATGACCAATCACTTAGCTGACCAATTGAAATTACAACACACTGAAAAGCAATTTACGACCCAGTTTTGGAGTTCCAGCAGCTGCACATTCACTTGCAGTCACATGACTGCATTTAGAATGCTTGGCAATTGACTAACCTTTATGGCCTATTTCAGTGTTCTAAGCTTTATGATTTTTTTGCTGGTTTTCTGGCAAAAAAAATGCCAATAGGAATACATTGCTTCACTTAATGACTGCTTTATGACCATGGTGTTCTCTTAATGACTGCTGCAAAAAATATCATAAAATCAGATCTGGTCACGTGGGGGTCTTATTGTAAAACTGTCATAACTTGCAATGGAAATTCCAGGTTCAGTGATGGGATTCATCCGTTCTCCAGCGTGAAGAATGGAGAATCCACCAATGGGTTAACTCTGACCTCCTGCCCACGTAGACCAAGTCAATCAAAGCTGCCACGCCCATCTGACTGAGGGCACGCCCCCAGTTTCGATTTGGTCTTCAGCCCAAACGGACATGGTAGATTTGGCTCCCAGCGACTTGAGAAGCAGGTTTTCTTACATTTATTCCATTGGTGGATTCTTCCATTGCTTTTTATCATCTGGCCAGCGTTGGGATAAGCGCTGTTTCCCAGATAGATAAAACTTCTCTTGTAAGTGCCTTTTGTCAAAGGCCTCAGAGGGATCGGTTTTGTGTTCCCTGTTCAGCTGATCATCGCGGCTGCCGCTTTAGGCTCCGCAGGACGATCGGATCTCTATTTGTTCTCTCTTGTGTTGTTTTTTGTTGCTTTCAGCTTCTGTACTTGCCTTTGGTGCTCCTTTGGGGAGGGGGTGAGTTCCCTCCTTTCCAGGCCACTCAGGGCCTCTGGATTACTCGATCGGCTTCCTCGTTCTTTTTCTCAACTGTGAGGTGTTGGTTTCTCTTCTGAGGAGCTGTTGGCTTAAAGGGAGTGCTCCCTATTCTGTAGGCTGCCGGGGGTCCCCAAGTTAGCTAACCGATCGTCGCGGCCGCCATTTTGGGCACCGCGTGGCAATCGGACACTCTCTTTTCGCAGTTTCACTTTCCTTCAGTGGGTTGAAAGGGAGACCTGGCAGCTTTCTCTCTCTCATTTTACCAGCATTCCAGAAAAATACCCTGCTGCAAAGTCCGGCTTCTTCCTGCAAAGAAGCTAGATTGTTCACTTTCACTTTCCCCTGACTCGGACTATTGGCGGCCGCCATTTTAGTCCACAAAGCAGGGAGTGATTCAAAAGGCACACATCTGTATCCCCCCCTTTCAGAATCTTCATTCTGTGGCGTGTTAAGGGATTTTGCCTTTATTTAAGTCTTGGTTACTGCCAGTTGAGGCACTTTTTTCCAGCATACAGGGACTCCCTATATTTGTACATTCCAAGCCAAATAAAATTGACCACCTATTAGTTGCCTTCTAGCAAACAGTACTCATTGGGCCTTGCCAGTCATAGCATGTTGCCATAGTCTGCATCTAGTGAACGGTCAATACTGAGCTTGCCGTCACTAAGTGAGACACGTGATCCCGTCACTAAACGCGAACTTGACCTCAAAGCAGGTCTCTGACGCTCAGTTTCATCATCGCTAGTGACCCGTGACATCCGTCGCTAAGTGTGAGTCCGTGCTTGTCGGTGGGCAGGACTATCACAGATCCACGTGCAGGCCGGTCCCACCTTGGTGGTTAACAGCCACATCTCTTGCAGACCGAGACACTTCAGCACCCCACTGAAAACTCTCACTTTACAATGGCAGATAACACCGAGCCACAGGCTTCCACTTCCAGTGGACAAGTAAAGCGTAAGTCCTCTAGTCAGGAGGCAGCTGAAAAAATCAAGGCCAAAACCAAGGCCAGCTTGAAGAAAAGAACCTCCAAGGCGGCCGACAAACAGGCCATCCATAGACACAGTGCCCTGGAGAAACAGTTCTCCCATGCACAAAGACTGGCTGTAGGGGAGACGGTTAATCCGCCCCCTACCACAACGGCGACACTACCTTGTGGCCCACAACCTGAGCCCCAAGCACCATGGTCCCCATAACGGGATTCAAAGGGGGCTTTTTCAACTGGTCCTTCTCAGGAACACCTTTCCCTCTTTGAAGAGGAACAGGGGCTTCAGGACACTAAGGCACCAGAAGCCACATTTACCCCGACTGCGGCGGGGCTTCGACCCCTTGAGGGTTCGCCCTTCGCGGGCCAGGCTCCAACTGCCACCTTTACCCCCACAGCAGCGGGGCTTCGCGAGCTGGAGGATCCCTCCTTCAAAGCTCACCTATAGGAATTGGTTTCCCAGGCAGTTGCTCAAGCTATGACGCCCATGGGGCGTCCTCAAGTGGCCTCCGCTCCCATGGCTCCCATGGCTCCCATGCCATCACCAGACCCCTCGAGGTTAGGTGCTCTCCAATACCTAGTCTCTGACTCACCACCTCACTCCTTTGCCAGCGGTGGCTCGGAATACGCGGAGTATAGCCACGTGGAGGGAGAGTGGTTGGACGATGAGGAACCTCCTCAGGAACCTCCACCTCTAATAGGACTGTTTAATCCCTCGCTATTTCCGTCCCTGCTCCGCAAGGCCTGTCCGACCGGTAAGATACATCCGGTTCATCCATCGGTACCTGAGCAGGTACCTGAACAGCTTCCTGACCAGGACACGGACCCGTTGTTTTCAGAACCGGTTGTCCTGCACAAACAAATCCCTTGCCCCTCCATGTTTTTGAAATCCATTAGGGGGCAATGGGAATCCCCAAGTGCTCTTCCCTCTATCGGGGGAATCGACCGTACGTTGATTGACACGGAGCCGGTCTTGAATGAAGCCCTGGAGGTGCTTGAGGTGGATGAGTCTTTAATGCCTTTATTTTCTGATTCCAAGGTACCTGGGGATATGGCGGAGGCGCTGAAGCCCGAGGATAAGAAATCTGAGGCTTCTTTCCGCAGGACACACCAAGCTTCGGCATGGTCAATAAGAGCTTCCACTTCAACCTCATTCTTCGCAAGGGTCTCTCTTATCTGGCTCCGCCAATTACAGGCTAGACTTCTCCCAGAGGAGGTAAGAGTCCATCAGGACTTGACAAAAATAATGGCTACATGGCAGACATGTCTCTGCAGGCCGCCAGATTCTCGGCCTATGCCATAGCATCCAACGTTTCTGCACGCAGACTACTATGGCTCCGAAGTTGGAAGGCCAAGGCTAGACACAAATGGCGCGTAGCTTCCGCGGCGCCCGCCTTTTTGGGGAGGCCCTGACTCCCTACTTAGTTGAAAACAGGGAGAAACGGAGGGTCCTTTATCACCTTTCCAGGAGACTTAGCCGTCGTTTCTCCCCGTATACCCGCCGGCAGCCCTTTAGGAACGGATCAGATCCGGCCTCAGCACAGGTCTCCCAGCCATTTCCCGCTGGCCCGGGCCGTTCATTTGACCGGTCCGGGTACAGGGACAGATATAGACAACAGGCCCAGGGTAGGCGGTCCTTTCGAGGCAGGGGCGGCCGTCCCTTCCGTAGATCCAAATGATTCAGAAAGGGACGCTCCCATAGGTGGCAGACTAACTTACTTTCTCCACCAATGGGAGACCACGACCACGGATTCTTGGGTTTTAAGCACCATCAGGGACAGGCTGTCTCTGGAGTTCGTGGCCAGGACACCCCGACGCTTCATTTTCTGTCTCCTCCCAAGGAATCCAGTCAAGAAGAGCCTTCTGAGGGAGGCCATTCTATATCTGTTACACATACGAGCCATAGAATGGGTACCAGTCGATCAGCTGAAACAGGGTTTTTACTCCATCCTATTCGTTGTTCCAAAGGCTTCAGGAGGATGGAGGGCGATACTCGACCTCAAGGGCCTAAACTCCCACCTGTCGTACCGAAAGTTCAAGATGCAGACGCTTCAGTCCATTTTGGCAAGCGTAAGACGGGGGGACTTTCTGACGTCCATAGACCTTACGGAGGCATACCTCCACATCCCCATACATCCAAGCCACCGGCAATACCTCAGGTTTTGCTATTCCAACAATCATTACCAATACAGAGCCCTCCCGTTCGGCCTCTCTTCGGCTCCCAGGGTCTTCACCAAGATCCTGGTGGTACTCGCTGCACACCTACGGTTAGTACCGGTGCACGTCCAATGTTACCTGGACGACATTCTCATCCAGTCATCCTCTGCTCTGGCCGCCCAGGCGGAGCTGGCCCTCACTATAAGGACTCTTCAGGACCATGGTTTCTCAGTCAACTTTCGAAAGAGTCAGCTGACTCCCTCAACACGCCTGCTACACTTGGGCGCAGTGATAGACACAGACCTTTGTCGGGTCTATCTGTCTCCTGACCGTCAAAACAGCATTCGAGACATGGTCCTCAAGATCCGCAGGGAGCGTGTAGTGACACTGGCTATCCTCTCCCAGCTCCTGGGAAAGATGATATCTTGCATAGAGATAGTACCTTGGGCCAGACTACACTCCAGACACCTTCAATGGTTCTTGCTCCCGTTCCAAAGGCTGGGCACCAGCTCTTCCAACCAAAGGGTACGGGTCCCTCTTCAGACTCTAAGATCCCTTCTGTGGTGGACCTCCCCAGCGGTAGCAAGGGGGTCACTATTCAAGGAGCCCAGCAGGCTAACCTTGACCACAGACGCCAGTCTGTTTGGCTGGGGGGCGCATTTCCAGTCTCAGTTGGCTCAGGGCCGGTGGTCCAGGGCAGATCTGATGCACAATATCAATTGGTTGGAACTGAGAGCCATTCATCTGGCCCTCCGCCACTTCCGCAACGAGATTGCGGGGCAACACGTGCTGGTCCTCACGGACAACGTGGCGGCAAAAGCCCATGTGAACCGTCAAGGCAGTACCCGATCCCGGTCTCTCATGGCCGAGGCCAGGTTATTGGGGTCCTGGGCAGAAAACAATCTCCTCTCCCTGAAGGCCGAACACATCTCGGGAGAGGCAAATCGTCAGGCGGATTATTTAAGCCGGGCGATAGTAGACTACTCAGAATGGAGTCTACATCCGGATCTCTTCAGGGAGATATCGGAGAGGTTCGGGCTACCGGTCCTGGACTTGTTCGCCTCTCCGGCGAACTCCCAACTTCAAAGATTCTTTTCCAGGTTCCCCTCTCCGTGGGCGGAGAGGGCAGACGCTCTTTGCAGCTCTTGGCCAGGGGGACTACTGTATGCCTTCCCACCTCTCCCTCTGATCCCAGCAGCCATCAAGAAAATATTGCAAGAACAGGCAGAGGTCGACCGTGGTTTGCCGACCTCGTGAGCCTCTCTGTGGCTCCTCCGTGGAGGATCCCTCCAGATCGGATAAGGCTAGTGCAGGGAGTCATACAACACCCGGAGCCTCAGTGGCTTCAGTTAGCCGCCTGGCACTTGAACGCAGGGCCTTGACCCAAGAATCTTATTCCTCGGGAGTGATTTCCATGATTCAAGCCTCCCGGAGACCGGAGACCAATCAAATTTATGACTCCACATGGAGACATTTCTGTAGTTGGTGCGACAATAATCACTTAGCTCTCTCAGAGGCAACCATTCCACGGATTTTAGACTATCTGTTGGAGGGTGTTAATAAGGGCTTGGCGTCCAACACTATACGCCGACAGGTCGTGGCTCTGGCCACGGTGTTTACCTGTGACAATTCGGAGCCACTTGCCCATCACCCCATGGTACGATCCTTTATCAAAGGGGTCACCAACAGTAAACCACCAGTAGTACATAGGTATCCCACTTGGGAGTTACCCCGGGTCTTACAGGCACTTACTCAGGCGCCTTTCGAACCTATTAGATCTTTTGTCTCTTAAGGTTGCTTTCTTGGTTGCAGTTACCTTGGCTAGGCGTACCTTGGAACTGGCAGCTCTTTCTGTCAGAGAGGACTTGTGTGTTTTTCACATGGACAGAGTGGTCCTGCGCTTGGACCCCTCATTTGTTCCTAAGGTTAACACCATGTTTCACAGGGCACAGGAGATCGTGTTAGCGAACTTTTGCCCTAATCCGTCTCATACATTGGAATGGCAATGGCACACTCTCGATGTTCGCAGGGCGTTATGCTGTTACATCAAGCGGACGGAGTCTTTGCGTACATCTGAAGCCCTCTTTGTTTCCTTCCATTCGGCCTCCAAGGGTAAGAAGGTGCCTTCTACCATTGGCAGGTGGATTAGAGCCTGTATTTCCGAGGCATATCAGGCGTCCTCTTTAACAGTTCCAGGTCACTTGACGGCCCATTCCACTCGCAGTGCTGCTACCTCTGCAGCATGGGCTACACAGGCCAGCATAGATGACATTTGCAGGGCGGTGACGTGGTCCTCGCCTTCCCCTTTTGTGCGCCATTATAGACTTGATAAGTTTGCCTCGGCGGAGGCCTCCTTTGGCCGCAGGGTACTGCAACAGGTAGTGCCGGCGGCAGGGACACTGGCCCAGTCTGCTCCCCTCCCATAGGGACAGAAGGGCTTTGGTAAATCCCATTGGTGGATTCTCCATTCTTCACGCTGGAGAAGGGGCGTTGTCTTACCTGAACGCCTTTTCTCAGCGTGATGAATGGAGAATCCACACCCATCCCTTATGCGCAGTCAGGTCCAGTGTTTAGGATCTGGGAGCCAACATGTCGTACAGTCATTGGCTTTGCCCTTTTCGAAACTGGGGGCGTGCCCTCAGTCAGACGGGCATGGCAGCTTTGATTGACTTGGTCTACATGGGCAGGAGGTCAGAGTTAACCCATTGGTGGATTCTCCATCACGCTGAGAAATGGCGTTCAGGTAAGACAACGCCTTGTTCGCACCGGTTTAGTAGAACTGGTAGCTAAATTTTGTTGAGTTCGGAGAACTGGCTGAATGCACACTGCTTCTGGAAGTCCATTCTAGGCCTGGGAGGCTTGGAGGAGGCTTCCCAGGCCTAGAACGGTCCGCCAGAAGTGTGGGGATGACACTTCCAGAAGTCCGTTCTAGGCCTCGGAGGCCCAGGCCTGCATCCACGCAGAGAACCAGTTGCTCAGGGATTTGAATTTCACCACTGTCCAGATTCCATTATGGTCATATGTTGAGGTCTACCCGTATATACTATTATGATATAGTGACAAGATGTACTAACTTTAAGGAAAAGGTGGAAGAGACAGGATCAGAAAAAGGAAAGGAGGCGAGCTTGTCATGCAGGAATACAAGCTAATTTGAGGGCTAATCCACATGGAGCTCCGTTTCTATCTGTCCTGTTTGCCATTGTTTGCTCCCTAAAGATTAAAATGGATGTTCTGAAACTTGAGCTGGCCACGAATAAGGAGTGTATATCAGAGGTGGTGACCCTTTGAGAGCTGTATGCAACAAAATTTCATTTTGATGTATGCTGATTGGTGTACATTCAAAGTAACAATAAAGTTGTTATTATTATTGTTATTATTATTAACTCAACTGCTAATAAGTTATTTATTAGAAGTCTAAAAGACAAAATAGGACCAACTTCCTTTGAGAGTAGATTTTCTTATTGGATCCTCCGGAGACTTCAGCTTCTCATGTGACCAGGCAGTTTAATATTCATTAATTTACTTAAATTCATAGTTTATTTTGTACCTGTAATATAACATTAAACAGGGTTATTTGAATTGTAAATTAGTCCAATGTGTTTTAAATGTAGTATTTGCAAATCCTTTAATTATATAGCCTACTCACCTACATTCTGTTTTGTTTTGTGAATAAGTACAAAGTAAGATTATTATGGATATAAACATTGGCACCTGTTAAGAGGCAATGACAAGTGTCCATAAATGAATATCTAATGATTCAGATTGAGAGATGTTAACACAGCTGTCATAGATGTGAGTCTGGCTACTTGAGGAATGCTTGCCTCTGTATATCTCCACTCATCCGTTGAGGTCAGCTAAAGGTGAACATGCTATAGTTCTCTCAATCAAAGGCTTCAGATCAACTGACAGTTTATGTTTAGATCCTCTACTTCTTGAGGAATTTTATAAAGGGTAAATTGATCCCTGGAAGCATGTTTCTATATTTTTGGTGTCCTTCCCTTCCCCTAGGAACCTGCATAACTTCTTTAAACATTGGTATAAAATTTGCAGCTACTGCCTAAATCCAACTCAGTTTGCCAATTGCCACAACATCCTTTTCCTCCTAACTTGAACAACAGCTCCTTTCCCACCTTCAGATGTTTTACAGATTGAGCAGTTTTGTGGCTTATATCAAGTAAACTTTCTTTTGATTAGAGTTTCACATTTTAACTCCTCTCCTTTTGTACTATGATGACACAAAATCCATTCGAACAAGTAATATAACTACTACTCTGTGCTTATATTCCTTTAGATAATTCCGTTCAAGTTTAACTATTTTTCTGCCTAGACCTAAATTTGGGAAATCAAAACACAATATATTTTGGACTATGCAAATCTGTATAACATGATCATACATGCTGCAAACATCCCAGGAGAGTTTTGTTGGATTGCATTAATGTATATGTATTTGTAGGCTTCATGCATAAAAGATTAAAAGGAACATTTGTTTATTTGAGGAGCTGCAGTATCAGGCTTAAATTTGTTGTATTCCTTTGCTAAGCAGAATATAATGGTGAATAAGAGAGTTATCTATTTCAGCATTAAATCCTAAACTGATAGCTTACTTTGTATTTGCAAGATTAAAAATAAAGACTATATTCTTGCAAACTAAAAATATGGTGAAATTTTGATGCAGTCTTGTTTAACAAAAATGTTTAGGACATTACAGTTTACTTGTAAAAATTGTGACATTGTACAAATATGGAATTTTATATAAATAAGGACTAGTCCAGGAAGTTATCAGGAATCAATTCTGAGTTGAAGGGTCCTCCCCCACCCAAATATCACCAACATGTACTTTGCACTACACTGTGCTACCGTGTTTCCCCAAAAATAAAACCAGATCTTATATTTATTTCTGGTGCAAAAGACCCATTAGGGCATATTTTGGGGGATATCTTATTTTTCCATGTATGGAAGGTGGCGAGTGCACGGGTGCCAAAGGTGCCTGGCAACAGCCGCAGCCCACTGGCCCTTTGGCTGGCGCACTCTGGGGCTGTGAAGCCCACACAGTGCAGGTGAGTGGGAGCGCTGCTACAGTCAGGCCAGCCCGTGCCGGACGTGCTGCATGGCCGGCCGCCCACTCTGTCCCACCCTCTGGATGCTCACGGCCACAACAGGGCAGGAGGCTACGTGGCGCGCCAGTGCTGCTGCCATGAGGTGAGGTGAGGCAGGTGGCAGGGGGTATATGGAGCTGCCCCACGCACGCTGCACCTCAGGTCCCTGCAGCCAGGCCACTGCTCGGCGACCTCCCCCCGCCCATTCAATGACTTGGTTGCCTGTCCGCTTCTTCCCTTTCACTCCCCTCCCAAGCTGGACGCCATGCTATGGAGGATGGGCGGGGGAGGCTCTGTCTCCTTACCCGGTCCCCCTCGCACAGTTTCAGAGCCAGGGGGAAGTGACGGTGAAAGGCCGCCGTTCCTGCGCATCAGCTGCGTCAGCCGCTGGAGGGGCTTTCTTTGATCCCTGTTGCCCCCACCCCATCCCGCAGTTCACCTGCCTGGTGGTGACCTCCTCCTCCACCTGCTGCTTTGGTCTTATGGTGCATCTCGTGCTGCCTGCTCCCTGTTTGCCGCCTGTATTGTATGGTTTGAATGGCGGCAGCTGTGGAGGCCAGTGGTAGGAAGCCGTGGCGGGTGGGGGGAATCTGTCTCCACATACACACATAATTCTCCGTGGCTGTGTGGGCAAAGCCGCAAAAGGGGTCAGATGGCTGAAGCCGCCAGCCCAGGGACAATGCAGAGAGCAGGTGCCACTACCACCAGCATTAATTTAGAAGTAACATTTTGCAATTTTTCTACCCAATACCTGACTTTGATTGGCTTTGTCAGCCTAGTTTGAGCAGAAGGTGAACTGCATCCAATTTAGGGTAGACTTGTGAGGTAGATCTTTTTCAGCTGCCACTTATCTTGCTAACATTCGGTATCCCAACTTACAGAAGATCTTGTCAGCCAAATTTGATGTTTGTTTTCCTCCCTCTTAGATTTAACAGCATCTGCCCAACAGGCGAAGGTAAAGCATTTGTAACTTTGCTTTTATACTGTCCTTTTTATCAACCTATGTCAGGATTTATAATAACATCTTTAATAATAGTCCTAGAAATTAAAAAGCGGATATTGTCTTCCTTTCTCCAGCATGAAGAATGGAGAATTCACGAATGGGTTAACTCTGTCTTCCTGCCCAATTAGACCAAGTCAGTCGAAGTTGCCACGCCCGTCCGGCCCAGGTCACGCCCCCAGTTTCGATTTGGTCTTCAGCCTAGACAGACGTGGTAAATTTGGCTCCCAGCTAATTAAGGAAAGCAGGTTATATTCAGTTTATTCCATTCGTGGATTCTTTCTATTTCTGTTATCATCTGGTCAGAGCCGGGATCAGCGCTGTCCCAGATCGCTAAATTTCTCAAAAAAAAAAAAAAAAAAAAAGTGTTTCTGTTCGTTTTCTGCAGCCTTCCACTCAGCCAATCATAAGGCGCCGTGTGGCAATCGGCTCCTTCTTTCTTTTAACTGATTATTTCTCTCTCACAGGAAGCCTTTTTTCACAAAAGTACTCCCTGCTATCTGGGCTGCTCTCGCGTTGTGATTTACGGCTCCTTCTTTCTTCTAACTGATTATTTCTCTCTCACAGGGAGCCTTTTGTACAAAAGTGCTCCCTGTTATCTTGGCTGCTCTCGCCTTGTGATTTACTCCTTGGCTTATTTTGACTGGAAATTCCTTTTACCAGGGGAATAAAAGGGGGCTTGCAGCCCCATTAAGCCAGCAATCGAGGACGGTGTTTTCTTAGAAGAAACGAATTATTACAACTTACTTTCGTTTTCCCCTGGCCCGAATTACTTGCGGCCACCATTTTGGACTGCAGTAAGCAGTCAAAGCCCTGAACTCCGGACGGAACAGGGGAGGCGAGCGATCCAAAGGCCACACAGCCGCATTTCCTTCTGTTTGAGTCATCAAGCAGCAGTGTATAAGGGATTTTGGGTCTAATTAAAGCATTTTGGTGATTGCCTTTTAAGCCTTAACAGCTATAGGCCGTGAGGGCTCTGCCTGGCCTCATATAACAGCACGGATAGAGTTGTCCCTTGTATTTTGTACAACACCACTAGCCTCGCTCACCAGGCCTAATAAGATTTGGACCCAGTGTCAATTACTCTCATCTGACAATCATCGCTTCAAAACAAACAATTTGGGCCTTGCCAGTTATAGCCTGTTGCCATAGTCTGCATCTAGTGGAACGGCCAATACATTTGGACCTTGCTGCCACTAAGTGAGACACGTGTGATCCCGTCCCTAAATGCAAACTTGACCTGAACAGTAGGTCCCTCGCACTCAGTTTCATCACCGTTAAGTGACGCGCGACATCCGTCGCTAAGTGTGACTCTGTGCTTACCGGTGGGCCGGACTATCACAGATCCACGTGCAGGCCAGTCCCACCTTGGTGGTTAACAGCCGCATCTCTTGCAGGCCGAGACACTTCAGCATCCCACTGAAAACTCTCGCTTTATAATGGCAGATAACACTGAGCCACAATACAAAGCGTAAGTCCTCTAGCCAGGAGGCAGCTGCTAAAATCAAGGCCAAAACTAAGGCCGGCTTTGACAAGCGAGCCTCCAAAGCGACCGACAAACAGGCCAGCCGCAGACATCGTGCCTTGGAGAAACAATTCTCACGTGCACAAAAACTGGTTGTAGGGGAGACGGTCAACCCGACCCTACCACAATGGCGACGCTACCATGTGGCCCACGCCTTGAGCCTCTCGCACTGGCATGGTCCCCAGAACGGGACTCCGACCAGGGTTTTTCAACCGGTCCTTATCAAGAGCACCTTTCCCTCTTTGAAGAGGAACCAAGGCCTCAGGGACCCTCTCAAGCACCAGAGGCTACTTTTACCCCAACTGCAACAGGGCTTCGGCCTCTTGAGGGACCGTCCTTTGCAGGTCAAATACAGGCTCCAACAGCCACGTTTACCCCCACCGCAGCGGGGCTTCGATATCTAGAGGATCCATCTTTCACGGATCAACTGCAGGCCATGGTTTCCCAGGCAGTAAATGCTCAGGCTATGGCATCCACAGGCGGCCTTCGCTCCATTGACCTCCATGGCATCGCCAGACCTCTTGCGATCCGGTGTTCCTCATTACCCGGATTCCGCTTCGCCCCCTCATTTGGGAGCGGTATCTCAGAATATGCGGAATATGGACACACGGAAGGGCAGTGGTCGGACGATGAGGAACCTCCTCAGGTCCCTCCTCCCCTCGTGGGCTTATTCAATCCCGCGCTCTTTCCAGCCCTGCTCTGCAAGGCCTGCGTTACCGATAAAATCAATCCGGTTCAGTCCTCAGTACCTGAACAGGTTCCTAGCCAGGACACGAGCCCGTTGTTTTCCGAACCGGTCGTCATACACAAACAGATCCCTTGCCCCCCTATGTTTTGGAAAGCTGGCCAGGGGCAATGGGGATCTCCAGGTGCCTTCTCCTCCATAGGGGGAATTGACCGTAGATTAATTGACACGGTACCGGTTCTGAATGAGGCGCTGGAAGTGCCTGAGGTGGACGAGTCCTTAACCCCTTTATTTTCAGATTCCAAGGTGCCAGGGGATATGGCGGAGGCGTTGAAGGCCGAGGACACAAAATCCAAGGTTTCCTTCCGCAGGACACACCAGGCTTCGGCATGGGCAATAAGAGCGTCCACCTCAACTTCATTCTTCGCCAGGATCTCTCTAATCTGGCTCCGTCAACTCCAGGCCAGGATTCCTGAGGAGGTAAGAGTCCATCAGGACTTAACCAAGTTAATGGCGGCCTCGGAGTATATGGCAGACGTGTGTCTACATGCTGCCAGGTTCTCGGCTCGTGCCATAGCCTCCAATGTCGCCGCATGAGGGTTGCTGTGGCTCAGGAATTGGAGAGCTGATACCAAACACAAATGATGCGTGGCTGCTGCCCCGTACCAGGGCGGGCGTCTCTTTGGGGAGGCCCTTTCTCCCTATTTAATGGAAAACAGGGAGAAACAGAGGGTGCTTTCCCACCTTTCCAGGAGGTCGGGCTGACGGCTCTTCCCGTATGCCCGCCGTTATTCTTTTCGGTGGGGACCGGATCCAGCCTTGGGACACACTAGGGCTAGTGCGCTGGCCGTTACCACTTGTTGGTCTGACTACCACTAAGCGAACTACGTGTGAGCTGGCCGTTATCACTGAGGTGATCTTGCCACCACCGTAAACCTACCCAGTGCACTGAGGGGGCAGTCACTGGTCCTGTCGCCATCAGGAGCGTTGCAGGTGTGCCAGCATCCATTAAGTTAGTCCGGTAGCCACCATTAGCCAAGAGTACTTATCTGATCCCAGGGCCGTGGCACACAGCCACAAACAGTACTCTGCTCCTCGTTACTGAGATCACTCTCAGCTCACCACTGAGACATCTCACCTTTTGTTGGGATGGCAGACAACACGGCACACGATGCCACTACCAGCCCTACTGGCCAAAAGAAGCATAAGTCCTCCAAGCTAGAGGCTGCTGAAAAACTTAAGGCCAAGGCCAAGACCGTTTCTGGCAAAAGGCCCTCCAAACGGCAGAGAAAGAGGCCAGCAGGAGACACCAGCCCAGAGGCAACCATACCCTGACGCTTGTGTGCCTTGGAGAATTATTTCTCTACATTCCGAAGCCCTCTTCGGAGGCAAGCCACTATCTTGGCCTCACAGAAGGCCTGAATACGGTTGTGAAAGTGTGCTAGCCGTACCATTAAATTGGTCTTGCCATCGCCAATCGCTACTATTGTGCTGGCTGTTACCTTTGAGTGGTCCTTGACCTCACTAAGTGAACTACATGTGAGTCGACTGCTACCATTGAGTTGGCCTTGCCGTCACTAAGTGAACTACATGTGAGTTGGCTGTTACCACTGAGCTGGTCTTGCCGTCACTAAGTGAACTACATGTGAGTTGGCTGCTACCATTCAGTTGGTCTGGCCGTCACTAAGTGAACTACATGTGAGTTGGCTGTTACCATTCAGTTGGTCTGGCCGTCACTAAGTGAACTACATGTGAGCTGGCCGTTACCATTCAGTTGGTCTTGCCGCCACAGTTGAACTGACCAGAGCACTGACTGTGCCCTTATTGGTCCTGCTGCCATCATGAGCATTACCTGTGTAAGGGCAGTACCATTAATTGGTCCTGCAGCCACTTTAACCCATGAGTACACTGTTTCTTACCTTGAGTGGCCCTGCCACTATCAGTACTTTGCTCCTTACTATTGAGATTCCTCTCAGCAGAGATCCCTCTCAGCACACCAATGAGATATCTCTAATTACGATGGCAGACACCAATGCAAAACTCTTGAGATCCCTCTCAGCACTCCACTGAGATGTCTTTGATTGCAATGGTAGACAACGCAGCACCTCAGGCCCCTTGAAGTGAGCAGCACTCCTAGGTGCAAGACCCCCAAAATCCTCCAGGAGGGGGCAAGAATCTGCCAAACCGGAGGAGAAACAGTCCAGCAGGAGGCATTATCAGGAGCAACTACCAATGATTCAGAGGGTAACTGGGCCCTCTTCAATGGTGCCATTTCAGCTCTTACACAAGGACTACGACTCACAGCCTTGATTGCCTATGCCCCCTCTGTTTACAATTTGTTACCGTCATGCGGGCCATTACCATTAGGTAGGCTTTACCACCACTAAGTGGATTACACGTGTACGCTAAGTGGCCTGCATGTGGGCTGGCCGTGACCATTAAGTTGGCATTGCTGCCCCAAGTGGATTGCATGTGTGATGGTCGTTAACATTTGGTCTTGCCACCTCTGGGTGGTTGCCAGGGCACTGGCCGTGCCATTGCTGGTTTTGCTGCCATCTAGAGCAGTGTAGTGCGCTGACTCTACCATTAAGCTGGCCTTGCAGCCACTATTAAACTTAAGTGTGCTGGCTATTTCCATTTGATTGGTTCACAGCCGCTGTCAGGATTGTGAACGTGCCAGCTATTGCAACCATCAGCACTATACCAGAGCCCCAGTGGCTCCAGTTGACGGCCTGGCACTTGAACGCCGGATCTTGACTCAGGAATCCTACTCATGAGGAGTGATTTCCATGATTTAGACCTCCCAGAGGCCGGCGACCAATCACATTTCTGACTCCACATGGAGAAATTTCTGCCAATGGTGCGAAAGGGAATCACTTGACTCTTTTGGATGTGACCATTCCAAGGCTCTTGGACTATTTGTTGGAAGGTGTTAGTAAGGGCTGGGCGCCCAACACTATCTGCAGATAGGTGGCGGCTCTATCCACGGTGTTTACCTGTGACAACTCGGACCCATTGGCTCAACACTCCATGGTCCGCTCCTTTATCAAAGGGGTCACCAACAGCAAACCGCCCGTGGTTCATAGGTATCCCATTTGGGAGTTACCGCGCGTCCTGCAGGCCCTTACCGGGTCACCCTTTGAGCCCATCAGGACCTGTAACCTGCGGTCCTTGTCTCTTAAGGTTGCCTTCTTGGTTGCAGTTACCTCGGCTAGACGCATCTCGGAGCTGGCAACTCTTTCTATCAGAGAGGACTTATGCGTCTTTCACCAAGATAAAGTGGTTTTGTGTTTGGACTCCTCATTCATTCCCAAGATTAACACTATGTTTCACAGAGCGCAAGAGATTGTGTTGCCGGACTTCTGTTCTAACCCGTCGCATGACTTGGAGCGACAATGGCACACACTGGACGTCCGCAGGGCATTGCGCTATTACATCAAGCGGACAGCTGCCTTTCGCAGGTCTGACGCCCTTTTTGTTTCATTCCAACCTGCCTCTAAGGGTCAGAAAGTGTCTTCTTCTACCGTTGGCAGGTGGATCAGAGCCTGTATCTCAGAGGTGTATCAGGCGCGCTCTTTATCAGTTCCTAGTCATGTGACGGCGCATTCCACCCGAAGTGCTGCTACCTCTGCAGCATGGGCTACTCAGGCAACCATAGTTGACATTTGCAGGCGGCAACGTGGTCTTCGCCTTCCCCTTTTGTGCGACATTACAAACTTGATAAGTTTGCCTCTGCGGAGGCCTCCTTTGGCCGAAGGGTGCTACAGCAGATAGTGCCGGTGGCTAGGACACAGGCCCAGTCTGCTCCCCCCCCCAAATAGGGACAGAAGGGCTTTGGTATGTCCCATTCGTGGATTCTCCGTTCTTCATGCTGGAGAAGGGGCGTTGCCTTACCTGAACGCCTTTTCTCAGCATGATGAATGGAGAATCCACACCCATCCCTTATACGCAGTCAGGCCCAGTGTCAGCGATCTGGAAGCCAACACGTCGTACAGTCATTAGCTTCGCCCTCTTCGAAACTGGGGGCGTGACCTGGCCCGGACAGGCGTGGCAACTTTGACTGACTTGGTCTAATTGGCAGGAAGACAAGAGTTAACCCACTCGTGGATTCTCCATTCATCATGCTGAGAAAAGGCGTTCAGGTAAGGCAACGCCCCTTCTCAGCTATTTGGTCAACTGTAATGTCTGAAAAATTGTGTATTTTGCTCAACTGGCACTAACATTCTCAATGCAGTATTGTATTGCACTATATAATATCTATATGAGTCCATTTTAATTTCTTTTGTGCATTTTCTTTGTGAAAGCATTATGTTCTCTATTTACAGCTTGTCCCTTGGAGGATATTAAGCAAACACCTACAATTGTTGGTAGAAAAGAGTGGAAGTCTAGATAGTCTAGAAATCTAGATGTCTAGATTTTTTTGTTACAGAAGCAGAACTAACTGGAGAAGGACAGCATAGATTGTAAAGATAGAAAAAGATATGAATGGGGAAGTGGTGGACCAAGGACTGGTACAATCTGCAGTGGATTCAGAAAAAGAAGCATTGGTTTGTGGGATTCTGAAAAGGAAATCATTTGATTGCTTAATTACTTAGATGTGCAAAAGAAGGGTTGAAAGAGATAGAAAGTGTTGAAGAAAAGAGCCCATTCCTTTTTTTTCATAAAAGTTTTATTAATTTTTTAAAATTACAGTCTTTAGTGCTTAGTAAACAACATGTTGTCTGGGTTCAAATATTTAACATTGACTTTTTCAATATAAATCTGTTCAATACTACACAATCCAATATTTTTTCCCTGATCCTCCTTTCTTCTCCATATTTTTTCCATTTTCTCTTCATTACACCATTACAATTTTTGGTACTGTTAATGTATACAAAGCTAGATATAAGCATCTTCATCATATTTTACTAATATCATACAAATAACAATAATGTCATAAATCAGTAATGTCAATTCATTAATCAATATCCTGATTTTTGTGCTCTTGTTAAAGTTTGATTTCCCATCAGTATTTGAACTATCCTTATCAATTATGATTTTCTCAATATTAATTACATTTATATAGCTGAAAGTTTTATTCAAATCAATCCTCCTATCTTCATATTTCCCATATAAAAAAAGGAAAAAATGCTATCTTAATTCTAAATCATATCTTTCATTGTAAAAGTCTAATTATATCTAAAAGTCTTCCATTCTTTTAATCTTATTCGAAAAGTATTTAAACACATAATGCCCCCTCTAGAACAGTGATGGCGAACCTTTTAGAGACCGAGTGCCCAAACTGCAACCCAAAACCCACTTATTTATCGCCGGGTGCCAGGTGGGCGTAGCCCACTGGGTGGGTGTGGCTGTGGTGGTCATGGCAGAATGGGTGGGTGTGGCCAAGGTGGGCGTGGTCACCTCGATGTTCCTCCTGTGGGGCCGGACAGGGTTGGGGGAGATCCAGGGGGTCTCTGGCAGGTGGGGCGGTGGGCAGGAGGCTCGTCCTGCGGGGCCAGGCAAGGCGAGGCAGGGTGAGGGTGCCATTGTCATAGGACAAGGCGATGCAGGGGCCAGGGCAGCTGCTGCCTGACACCATCGGCCCCCGCACACAGGCCAGCGAGTGCATGGGGGCCAACGGTGTCTGTCAGCAGCCACAGCCTGCTGGCCCCTGAACCGGCGCACTCTAGGGCTCTGCAGCCCGCTGCCAGCAGTTCAGAGAAGCCGCCTCTGAGCTCGACGGCCGGCCAACAGCTAAGGAGGCGATGCAGTGGGTCATGCCCAGGAAAAGGAGAGCATGCAAGGCCAGGAGGGATGGGATGGGGGAGGGAAACCAGCTGTGCTGGGATGCATCTGGCCATGTGGGACCTCGGCGAGTTAGCGGGCGGCTGCTTGAAGAGGGATGGTTGCCATCTCCGGGGCATGGCACGAGTGCCCACAGAGAGGGCTCTGAGTGCCGCCTCTGGCACCCGTGCTCGCCACCACTGCTCTAGAAGGTCAAGTTTTCTGTTTTTTAAATCTGACTCTTGCTTTCTTTCTTTGCCAAGTCGCTTTCCAAGCCAGGGCAATTAGATCGCCCAGGAATTTTCTTTCTATTTTTGTGAAAATTGCTTGGCATGAGGAAAACAGTTTGGGTAGGGTATTTTTGGGGGGGAATTCCGCCCAATTATATTCCTTAAACAACTCCCAGTTCCTTTCTCCCTCCATTTCTCTTTTCATTTTCTGTCTCTCAAGTTGTGACATTTCCCTTAACAGTTCTATATTCTCTTTTTTAAAATCTTTTTCTTTGCCATCAGATATATTTTGCAGACCTAAGGGGTAAAAGATCTTTTGCATTTTCATTGTTATAGCTATGTCTTGCAGTTCTTTTATCTCTCCCATCTCTAAATCCATTTTCTCTATTTCGTCTTCTGATTTCTGGATTATTCATACTTTGTGGTCGTTATCTGGGATTTTTCTAGTTGTAGATTTAATTTGGAGATTTGCTTGTTTATATTGTCTAAATTGTTTTTAGTCTTGTTATGATTTCTTTTTATATCCCCTTTGCATTCAACAATTGTTTGGTGGATTAATCGTAGCATAGAATATATTTCTTTCTGAAAGGTGTTTCTTTTTTCTTGAGGCATCATTCCTGGAGATTAGTTTTCTGGTCTTTATACGTAGCCTTTATAATCCAATTCAAAAGTATAGATTCAAAAGTATAGATTCAGTTTTGAAAGCAATATTTTATAGTAATCTCTTGTCTCAAATATCCAAAAATTGTCAGTCAGGCAAGGTTGTAATCCACAATATTCGAAGTGTTCTAAATGTTCAACCTCTCTGAAAACAGTTCAAAGGTCTCTCCTAGCCAGGCATAGTCCAAAGTCAAGTTTTTCTTTCTCTCCCACTAACTCTTGAAGTTAAAAGTCCAAGTCAGTAGGTATTTATAATCCAAGAAGGTCAGGATGATAAGTATGCCAAAATATTTTCCTTTATTGCCAGCTGTTCTCTCAGGGTAGGAATCACCAAGCAAAGCAAGTTATAGTGCTACACACAAATCCACCACTAGATGTCAATCAAAGTCCATTTTCCACTCTTAAAGGATTGATTTCTTATATTTTGCCTCAATATTTTTTTCTTTTTTCAAAGAGAAAATCTTAACAGTTATCTCAGTTCTCAAATTTATCAAAACTGTAACTTTATGTTACTTCCACTTCAATATTGTATGTTTCTGTCCCCCATAAAATTAAAATGCCGCTTCCGTTTACATTCGGAAGTTCTTCACTTCTTGGAAGCCTTTCCCAGGAAATTCAGTTGTAAAATAGTAAAGAAAGGATCAATATTCTCACCCAGTTCCAGACATGCTGTTTACGATGTATTAAGTAGTCCTTTTTTTCCTCTTCGGTTGTCAGCAGCTAATGGCTGGCCACAGGAATGTAGCTGGTCTTTCCCCTGCCGGTTTGGAGGGCTTTCCTTGGATCGAACGGAAAGACCACCATCTTTCCGTGATCGACAAGGCACCCTCCTCTTCATCGCCTCTTCGGGGCGATTTTAGGCCCTTTTTAGGGTCCCCAGCAGGCCAAAATCAGGCGCGGCAGAGCTCTGCCTTCCTGCGTCCCATCCCACCGCGAGGCAAACTGGAAGTCAAAAGAGCCCGTTCCTAACTGCTTCAGTTCCTCCCCTTTACCTATGTCTCTCTCAAGGTTACCAGGCTTATCAAAAGAGAGTGAAAAGAGAAATCTATTAGATTTACTACTGTGTGCTCAGCTTGACTTCTGCTGGATCTATTCAGCTGAGGAAGAACCTCTATCAAGGTCTTCTGCCCAGTCCATCTTCAGAGACAAGGGCTTCACAACAACAGATGTCATTTTTCTGGAACTTCAGTTCCCTTCCTTCAGTGAAGCTACCTGTGGACTCTTCTCCATCCAGGAATGAATAACTGCTCCATACACTCACATAACTTCATTCATTTATTTTTTTTTACAGCCACTCCATTTTGTAGTCTTTCCCTCTTCTTTCTCTTCTCATTTGTCTCTCTAATTTTGGGTCAGATGGCCCGCATGTCCCCCAGCAACTGAGAACATGAATGTCCTCCCAGGGCTCTAGCCCCCAACATCTACCTACCAGACTAAACTAATGTCTAGCTGTCTAATAGCTATCTCTACATCTCCCCACAACAATCTTAACTAGGAGCCAGGTCAACTCATTGGCCCTTGCAACAGTGTAGCTCCCTTTCAAGTCCACAATTGAACTGTTTCTGTCTTTTTTCTCCTTCCATTTGCTGACTCATGACAGCACATAAAAACAGGGTGGATTTGATTGAAATCAAGTCAATTTAAATCACGATTTAAATCATGATTTAAATCACTAGTAAAAAGGCTTGATTTAAATCACCTCGGTTTAAATCATAGTTTTTAAAGAGCAGCTGTCATCTCTGTCCCGCAGTGGTTCCTCCTCTGACCCGTTGTTGACTCATCGACAGTCCCACTCACTTTAATGGGAGGGCTAGTGATGCGGCAGTGACACAACAAGGTGAGGGATGTGGCGGGCAGCAGGTGAATGGATGGCCGCTAACAGGCGCTGCCATGATGGATCTGAAATGACAGGTGCTCTTTAAATGTAAGGACTCATTGTTGCTGGTGGTTAGAATCTTTAATATTATTTGCAAACAAAATGAAGGTTTCCTATTTAGAATAATGTCAGGTTAGTAAAACAGCGATATCAGAACCGATTTTAGGTTAATAGGTTAATCACACATAGTTGGAGAACTACTCAATTCTTCTATTTAATTAAAACACTTAGAGCCTGGCACAGATGCATTTCTCTTCAAAAAATCATAGAGTTTGTAGTGTACATAGATTTGCAAAACAATGGGATAAAGAAATATTCCTGAACTTTGTTTTATGATTTATTTCTTGGTTACTATGAAATTGTGTGAATGCAATGCAGTGCATGTTATCTCAGCTTGCAGAGCTTGGATTCATTGAATGAGTTTACCAAAAATGTAAATATTGCAGAATATACAGCCTCATGCTACATAACTAAGATCCATTTCATGCTGAATATACTAAATTATTAAGGTATCTTAAATAGAAAACTATATTTAGATAGATTTTTACTAGCATTTTATTAAAATAAATTTGATAAAAATAAAAAAAATCCAATTTAAATAAAAAAATCCAATTGAAATTAAAAAAATCATTTTTTTTTAAAATCATCAATTATTATCCACCCTGCATAAAAACCATATTGCATACTATACATAGAAAGTTAGCTATCTGGGACAAAAATAGCTGTTAGAATTTTTCAATAGTAAGATATTTGTACTAAGTGCTATAAAACTACTTACATGGCATTTATTTTACAAATGGGGTTTACAAGCTGGAAATAAAGTAAATGGAATTGTTTACTGTAGTATTTACAACTTTTACTATTTAATGTTAAGCTGCATAGTTTTTGTCCTGGTCCATCCACTTTTTGAATGTATTCAATTGAGCACTTAAAGGCAGTTGCACTGAAGCTGGCTGTATTTGAGGCCTAGAAGAATTGGAGGCAAGCAACATGTCTTTCAGAGCAAAAGGCTACAAAAAATTGACTTCCGGTTTGCCTCATGGTGGGACGGGACGCAGGAAGGCAGGGCTCTGCCTTCCGTGCCCGATTTGGAATCTATTGGATTATAAAGGATACATATAAAGACCAGAAAACTAGAGGAAACTTTGATCTACTCTTACTAAGACTGGTGATACTAGAGGATCTCCAGGAATGATAAAAGAAGAGAAATATAAACGACTATATATAAACAAAATACTGCAAGACTTAACTATAACAATGAAAATGCAAAAGACCTATTTTTGCTAAAATAGAAAGAAAATTCCTGGGCGATCTAATTGCCCTGGCTTGGAAAGCTACTTGGCAAAGAAAGAAAGAGACAGATTTAAAAAACAGAAGATCTGACCTTTTAGAGAAGGCATGTGTTTAAATACTTGTTTGAATAAGATTAAAAGAACGGATGACCCTTAGACTTTTATTATGAAAGATATGATTTAGAATTAAGATAGCATTTTTTTCTCTTTTTTTTTGATATGGGAAATATGAAGATAAGAGGATTGATATGAATAAAACTTTCAGCTATATAAGTGTAATTAATATTGAGAAAATCATAACTGATAAAAGATATTTCAAATACTGATGGGAAATCAAACCTTAACAAGAGCACGAAAAATAGGATATTGATTAATGAGTTAACATTATTGATTTATGAATTGATATTGTTATTTGTATGATATTAGTAAAATATGATGAAGATGCTTATATCTAACTCTGTATACATTAACAGTACCAAAAATTGTAACTGTGTAATGAGGGGAAAATGGAAAAAATATGGAGAAGAAAGGATCAGGGAAAAAATCCTAGATTGTGTAGTATTGAACAGATTTATATTGAAGAAATTAATGTTAAATATTTGAACCCAGACAACATGTTGTTTACTAAGCACTAAAGACTGTAATTCTTAAAAATTAATAAAACTTCTATAAAAAAAGGCTACAAAAATTAATTGGTAGTGGATCCTTTCTGGCAGCTGTGATGCTTGTTAGTTATGGGTTTATTGAGTTTTAAGAATCACCAATGGGGCACACACGACTGGTTGGTGGGTTGATGTTGCCTGTGGGCTGTATGTTGTGCAGGTCTGGTATAGCATGATACAGGGAGTAAGTTACTTTTTGTGGTTTGTGTTTTCTGTTACATGTAATATTGAGCTGTGTAATGTGACCAGGTAATCACAAAATATGTTCTGTACTATAGTAAATCTTTTTATTGCTTGCCTTGATAAAAACTTGATCTTAGATTGCACCCATATCTTGTATATTTTGATGGATTGTTGTATATCAAAAAACAAAAATAATGTGAAATCACAGCTGCCAGTTTTTTAGCTGTTGTTGGCCTACAGATACATCAAGTTCATCCCAAGAACCTAAGATGTTGTAATGTATCATTATAGTATATATATAGAACCAAGCAGTGTAGTCTTTTGTAAATGCGAGATAGAAATTTTGTCAATGCACAGATTTTTTTTTGGTATGGCACTCAGAGTGCCAATAACCACTGTGGCCAGTTACTTCCATAATCTTTCAACTTTAATTTTCAGATCTTCTCTAATTCTTTGTCTTCTATTCTACTGTCCACTACTATTGCCATATCAATTAATCACACTTTCTTCTTTTCAACCACAGTTTAAATCTGGTGTGTTATGAGCCAAAACTTTATCAATTTCTATTTGGTAATCACACAACATTTTAACTTGCTCCTTTTTAACTCTCTACCATGTTTCCCCGAAAATAAGACCCGGTCTTTTTTTTTTCCTTCAAAAGTGGCACCAGGTCTTATTTTCGAGGGTTGCCTTTCCATTCACCTCACAGCAGCGGCACTGACAGCCCTGCCCAGCTGGCCCACTTCTTCTGCAGCCGAAGGAGCAGCTTCATTCTGCCATTGAGAATGGAAGTCCAGCCTGCATTTCACAGGAATTGAATCCATAGCTAACTTACAGTTAGTACCACGTCCCAGCAGCTCTAGCTTGTTAACTTATATCTCAGTAACAAACTATAGTTTATGAATTTGCCCTCATTCTCATCAGAAGTATAAAATAAAATAATTCTATATTCATTGCCATGAGATCCTTGGAAAACTGATATGATAAAAATAAAGTACACTATTCCATGCAATTTTAAATTTGATAATTCTGAACATTTCATTGTCCATATATTTTACACTGTAGTATTTGTATTTTTTCGAGTATATTGTGAAATTAAAAAGTTCTATTGGATATTTTGTATTGCAGGATCAAATGCTGAATGTTATTTATAGCGAGTAGTACCTAATCCATAGATTCCTCACTTACACTGTTCATGAAGTGACAATAAGCAACTTTATCTTTTTGAAGAAGTTCTCAGAACTTTCTGAATAGCAGTGATTAAGAAGTGAGCAACTGATAGCATGCAGGGCCATGAATAACTTGCAAATAATTTGACCAAGAATTTGATTACAAAGAAGGGGTACAATGAATACACCATTCCAATATTTTGAGCTTCAAAAAAAGTAAAATCAGGCTGCATTAAAGAAAATATTGTTAAAACTGAAAGCCAGAGTAATTATAGAGTAAGAAAAATAATTAGAAGTTGGTAGGCATAGTTACTACTTTTACACACTCTTCTTCTTTATTTTTTTCTCTCCTCTTTGTTCTGTTTTCTTGCATATTTATTACAGTGGTACCTTGGAACTCAATTGCTTTGAAACTCAACGAATTTGGTACTCAGGCATTTTGATGCAGAAATTTTGTCCTGGTACTCATTGTTTGTTTCGTACTCGACACACAAGCTAGAACTAGTTGGAATCAGCTGCCTTGTGACTGACTACATTATTCCTTATAGGGAAAATTTGTTTGGTACTCATCATTTTTGGTACTCATTACACTCCCGGAACCAATTAATGATGAGTACGGAGATACCTCTGTATTATTATTTTATTAATCAAATCTGTTTGTCACCCCTGTCACAAGATGACCCTTTGTACTTTAAATTTGTATTCTAATCTCATTCCCAGTACCAGCAGACATTTCACTGAACCTTCTTGCACCTAAAATGCTAGGAGTAGAGATATTTGATAATATGTACTGAGATTCCCAGTCCAGGAATTCTAACATCTGACATACAGTGACTGATGTAGTCTAGAATTCTTTTTCTTTTTTCTCACTATATGATGGATGCACTTTATTTGCTCTTCTGCTCTGGCATGATTTCATGCTTAAAGGAGGCCTAGAACTCATAGTCTCCTAGTTTTTAGGCCAGCTTCTTAACCACTATCCCAAACTGGTTTTCTAATTTTTAGGAAATGTTTAGAACTGAAATATTTAATTTTAACATGTTATATTTTTAATCATGTAACCTGAAAATTACTGTAATTTTTAAAAGTGAATTAATATTTGTATATGGCTGCTGTGGCATTATACCTAGGGTCCACTTTGAAAGCCTGTAGTTTTGAATGTAGCTTTCTGAGGCTACAGCATAGAGGGGTTGGAGGAGGGTGCACAGATGTGGGAGTCCCATTTGACTTTCTGAGGAAGCCAGCTTGGAAAGTTGCATGTGGAAAACATGTGATTGTAGGATGTTTGACAAGTAGTCATAAGTGAATAGATTGTCAAGCACCCAGACCACAATCATATGATTGTGAAGGTGCTGGGATGTCCGGAAATCCAAGGACTGGTCATCCACCATTCATTCAGTGTCATCTTAACTTTGAACAGTTATTGAATGAATGAATATCAGGGAAACTTTTTCAGTCTAGAAAAAGGAAAGCCAATCCAGAGAATGTGTGGATAAATAGGAGACATATTGGCTATTGGATGAGGAAGTAGAAAATGATATCTGGCAACTTCAGCAATGACAGGCAAGAACCAAAGCCCCTGTTAGAAAAGAAAGTCCTGTGCTTGAATCTGAGCCAGGCCACAAATGAGCATACTGGACAACTGCTTGAAATGGAGATGGTTTATCAATAGGGTAACGTGTGGTATAACTCTTGAAGGCCACAGGAAAAAAGGCTCAGGGCCGTAATATTTATAGAAAAGTTGTCTAGTTGTTTGAATGGTATGTGGATGTGTCGGTTGGGTTTTTCGTTTCAGAGACATGCAAATTTTGGTGGAGAGGAAATGCCACCTTTCTCTCCCTGCAGGGATTATAACCTCTATTCCCTTGTCTAGGTGTTTGTTTTGTCTAAAGTTGAGGGACACAAACTGTCTTGTGTATTCTGAGAAATGTTAACAACTTGCAGATTTTTTTCTTTCTTATGATTAAGAAATCCTGCATTTACTCAGTTCTTAAAAGGAAAGCACTTAGCCAGTTTCAGCCTACATATCTGCAACAGTATGTTTCTTTGTAACATTGTTGGTTAGTTCACTGGACAGTTAGAGGAGATTACTTGTGTGTGGAATGTAGGGTGAGGGGTGGCATGGATAGCATGCCTTTTTTTCTGTTTTTATATTCCCACACCCCAAGCTATGGATCTTGGCTTCATGCTCAGCAACAAGCCTGCATAGAGCACAGCTTGGAGCCTAACCTAGAGCTTTATTCCCAAACTTGATTTATGTAAGGAGTAATCTAACTGATATCACACAGAATTCCCAATATGGACTTCCGGTTTGCCGCACAGCCACCATGGATGCCTGGGAGACAAGCTTCATCTCCCTCATCCAATTTCGCATCGCTGGGGGACCCTGAAAAGGGTCGAAAGTCGCCCCGTAGAGGCAACCAACAAGGAGGGGCTCTTGCTGGATCGCGGGAGAGCAGTAGCTCTCCCGCTGGAGTCGGCGATCCCTCCAAACCGGCGGACGAAAAACCGGCCATAGAAATATGGCTCATCACTAGGCTGCAGACAGCCGAAGTCACACTCACCATCTGGCAACTTCAAAGCAGCGTGGAAAGGACTGGGTGAGACCTACCTCTCTTAAATCCTAATTGCTTTCTGTACCTTCACAAGCTGCTAAAGTACTTTCCCCGCTGTGGAGAGGGAAGGGAGATTTCAGCCCTCCCTCCAGACACAGCGGCGACTGACTACCCAGGGGAATTTAAAACGTTGAAAAAATAACTGGATCCTAATTGGGAATCTATTTCTTAGAATTTGTGGATTAAAAGTCTCTTTATTTTCTATTTCCTACTTTTCTTCAATTTTTATTCCCTATTTTTATAAGATCTGGGTTTTTTCTTTTAAAATAGAAGAAAAAACTGAGAAGATTAAAATAACTTTGGAGAGACATCTTGTGGCTAAACTTGATATTGCAATCTGTTATTGTGAAAAATAGACTTGGCTGACAGCCCAGAAAGTAGATAAAATATTTGCAACCTTGAAAAGCTCAGCTGTGCTCTTTATTGAGTGGAATTCTTGAATGTAAAGTCTTTTAGTTTAAATATACTATTATGGAGGAAGATCAGAAATGGATCTTCCTTATGGAAGAAGAGCAGGACCAAACTCTTTGTCTGTTGAAAGAGATTCTTCAAACCTTAATTACAGCTGGTGATGAAATAAGAAGCTACAGAAAAAAACAAGAAGATAGCCTGGACATGCAAAAGCAAATTATAACGATAACTAAAGAATCACCTACGCAGGATACTACAGAAAAAGTGGAACAATTAAATATGACAGAACTCAACTGCTCAACAAATACAGACAATGGAAAACACAGAAAAGAAATTGACAAAAGGGAAAGAGGTAAAGTCTTCCTATTTAAAGCAGAAGGAGCCTGAGGGTTTAAAAGGAAAACAGATGGAAGAGAAGACGAACAGTTCAGGAAATGGAAAGACAAGGAAAATACCTGCTGGATCTGCTAGCCCTCCTAAAAAAATGGCAACTGGATGGTTATCTCAACGTCAAATAATAGATATAACAACTCAAGGAGATCTTATATATTAATTAAAAATTATGGATGAATGTTAAAAAGTTACTTTCTATTTGATTGACAGAAGAAGAATTGTATTAATTAAAATATGAGACAGTAGATACTGAGAAAGAGAGGAAATGGGGATTGTAACAATTTGAGATCTGTACTAATGATATCTATGTGTAATAGAATTATTGTATCCAGCCGCCACGTTGCTTTCAAATATTCAAATATAATATTAGAAAATCAATAAAAATTTACACACAAAAATAGAATTCCCAATATGTCCAAGAAATTTTGGAAGGAGGCAAAGAATTATGTGCCATTTTAACCTATAAGATCTTTAAGAGACCAAAAAGGGCTAAGTAAGCTAAAGTCTAAAGACCTGTTTAGGTAACTCACTACAACTGGGAAAGTGAATTTTTTTTTTTATATATATATATAAATGTTTTATCAATTTTCTATTTTCACAAACAAGTGCTCAATAGACAATGTGATGACTGAGTCCATTAAGAATTCGGTGATACATATAAGTTTTGCCAACTAGGTCCAATGTTACACCCGCCAGTAAATTCTCTCTTCTCCAGCATGAAGAATGGAGAATCCACTAATGGGTTAACTTGGACCTCCTTCCCACATAGACCAAATCAATCAAAGCTGCCACGCCCGTCTGGCTGAGGGCACGCCCCCAGTTTCGATTTGGTCTTCAGCCCAGATAGACGTGGTAGTTTTGGCTCCCAGCGATTTGAGATTCAGGTTTTCTTAAATTTATTCCATTGGTGGATTCTTTCGTTGCTTTTAGATAAAACTTCTCTTGTAAGTGCCTTTTGTCAAAGGCCTCAGAGGGATCGGTTTTCTATTACCTCTTCAGCTGATCATCGCGGCTGCCGCTTTAGGCTCCGCAGGAGGATCAGATTTCTATTTGTTCTCTCTTGTGTTGTTTTTCGTCGCTTTCAGCTTCTGTACTTGCTCCCTCCTTTCCAGGCCACTCGGGGCCTCTGGATTACTCGATCAGCTTCCTCGTCCTTTTTCTCAACTGTGAGGTGTTGGTTTCTCTTCTGAGGTGCTGTTGGCTTACGGGGAGTGCTCCCTATTCTCTTTTTTTCGCAGTTTCACTTTCCTTCAGTGGGTTGAAAGGGGGACCAGGCAGCTTCCTCCTCTCATTTTACCAGCGTTCCAGAAAAATACCCTGCTGCAAAGTCTGGCTTCTTCCTGTAAAGAAGCCAGATTCTTTCACTTTCCCTTGACTCGGACTACTGGCGGCCGCCATTTTAGTCCGCAAAGCAGGGAGTGATTCAAAAGGCACATATCTGTATCTCCCCTGTCAGAATCTTCATTCTGTGGCATGTTAAGGGATTTTGCTTTTATTTAAGTCTTGGTTACTGCCAGTTGAGGCACTTTTTTCCAGCATACAGGGACTCACTATATTTGTACATTCCAAACCAAATAAAATTGACCACCTATTAGTTGCCTTCTAGCAAACAGTACTCATTGGGCCTCGCCAGTCATAGCCTGTTGCCATAGTCTGCATCTAGTGAATGGTCAATACTGAGCTTGCCGTCACTAAGTGAGACACGTGTTGATCCTGTCACTAAACGCGAACTGGCCTCAAAGTAGGTCTCACGCTCAGTCTCATCGCTAGTGACCCGCGACATCCGTCGCTAAGTGTGAGTCCGTGCTTGCCGGTGGGCCAGACCATCACTGATCCACGTGCAGGCCAGTCCCACCTCGGTGGTTAACAGCCACATCTCTTGCAGACCGAGTGGCTTCAGCACCCCACTGAAAACTCTCGCTTTACAATGGCAGATAACACCGAGCCATAGGCTTCCACTTCTAGTGGACATGGAAAGCGTAAGTCCTCTAGTCAGGAGGCAGCTGAAAAAATCAAGACCAAGGCCGGCTCAAAGAAAGCAGCCTCCAAGGCGGCTGACAAGCAGGCCAGCCGTAGGCACCATGCCCTGGAGAGACAGTTCTCCCGTGCACAAAGACTGGCTGTAGGGGAGATGGTTAAGCCGCCTCCTACCACAACGGTGACACTACCTTGTGGCCCTCAACCTGAGCCCCAGGCCCCATGGTCCCCAGAACGGGATTCAGAGGGGGCCCTTTCAACTGGTCCTTTTCAGGAACTCCTTTCCCTCTTTGAGGAGGAACAGGGGCTTCAGGACCCTAAGGCTCCAGAAGCCACATTTACTCCAACTGCAGCGGGGCTTCGACCCCTTGAGAGATCGCCCCTCGCGGGCCAGGCTCCAACTGCCACCTTTACCCCCACAGCAGCGGGGCTTCGTGAGCTGGAGGATCCATCCTTCAAAGCTCATCTGCAAGAATTGATTTCTCAGGCAGTTGCTCAAGCCATGACGCCCATGAGGTGTCCTCAAGTGGCTCCCGCTCCCATGATCCCCATGCCATCACCTGACCCCTCGAGGTCAGGTGCCCTCCAGTACCCAATTTCTGACTCACCTCCTCACTCCTTTGCCAGCGGGGACTCGGAATACGCGGAGTATAGTCAGGCGGAGGGAGAGTGGTCGGACGATGAGGAGCCTCCTCAGGAACCTCTTCCTCTAATAGGACTGTTTAATCCCTCGCTATTTCCGTCCCTGCTTCGCAAGGCCTGTGCGACCGGTAAGATACATCCGGTTCAGCCATCGGTACCTGAGCAGGTGCCTGAACAGGACACGGACCCGTTGTTTTCAGAACTGGTGTGCTACACAAACAAATCCCTTGCCCCCCCCCCATGTTTTTGAAATCCATTGGGGGACAATGGGAGGCCCCAAGTGCTCCTCCCTCTATTGGGGGAATCAACCGTAAGTTGCTTGACACGGAGCCGGTCCTGAATGAGGCCCTGGAGGTGCCGGAGGTTGATGAGTCTTTAATGCCTTTATATTCTGATTCCAGGGTACTTGGGGATATGGCGGAGGCGTTGAAGCCCGAGGATAAGAAATCGGTGAGGCTTCTTTCCGCAGGACACACCAAGCTTCGGCTTGGTCAATAAGAGCTTCAACTTTAGCCTCATTCTTCGCAAGGGTCTCTCTTATCTGGCTCCGCCAATTACAGGCTAGAATTCCCCCGGAGGAGGTAAGAGTCCATCAGGACTTGACGAAAATAATGGCCACATCACAGTACATGGCGGACGTATCTTTGCAGGCCGCCAGATTCTCTGCCCGTGCCATAGCATCCAACGTCTCTGCACGCAGACTTCTATGGCTCAGAAATTGGAAGGCCGAGGCTAGACACAAATGGCGCGTAGCTTCCGCCCCGTACCGTGGCACCCGCCTCTTTGGGAAGGCCCTGACCCCCTACTTAGTTGAAAACAGGGAGAAACGGAGGGTCCTCTATCACCTTTCCAGGAGACCTAGCCGTCGTTTCTCCCCGTATACCCATTGACAGCCCTTTCGGACGGGATCAGATTCGGCCTCAGCACAGGTCTCCCGGCCATTTCACGCAGGCCCGGACCATTCATTTGACCGGTACAGGGACAGATACAGACAGCAGGCCCAGGGTAGGCGGTCCTTTCGAGGCAGGGGCGGCCGTCCCTTCCGTAGGTCCAAGTGACTCGGGGAGAGAGGCTCCCATAGGTGGCAGACTAACTTACTTTCTCCACCAATGGGAGACCACGACCACGGACTCTTGGGTGCTAAGCACCATCAGGGACGGGCTGTCTCTGGAGTTCATGGCCAGGCCACCCCGGCGCTTTGTTTCCTGTCCCCTCCCCAGGAATTCAGTCAAGAAGAACCTCCTGGGGGAGGCCATTCTACATCTGTTACACGTACGAGCCATAGAATGGGTACCAGTCGATCAGCTGAAACAGGGTTTTTACTCCATCCTATTCATTGTTCCCAAGGCCTCGGGGATGGAGGGCGATACTAGACCTCAAGGGCCTAAACTCTCACCTGTCGTACCGAAAGTTCAAGATGCAGACACTTCAGTCCATCTTGGCAAGCGTAAGACGGGGGGACTTTCTGACGTCCATAGACTTTACGGAGGCGTACCTCCACATCCCCATACATCCAAACCATCGGCAATATCTCCGGTTTTGCTATTCCAACAACCATTACCAATACAGAGCCCTCCCATTCGGCCTCTCTTCGGCTCCCAGGGTCTTCACCAAGATCCTGGTGGTACTCGCTGCACACCTACGGTTAGTACCGGTGCACGTCCAATGTTACCTGGATGACATTCTCATCCAGTCATCCTCCGTTCTGGCCGCCCAGGCGGAACTGGCCCTCACCATAAGGACTCTTCAGGACCATGGTTTCTCAGTCAACTTTCAAAAAAGTCAATTGACTCCCTCAACATGCCTACTACACTTGGGCGCGATAATAGACACAGACCTTTGCCGGGTCTATCTGTCTCGAGACCGTCAAAACAGCATTCGAGACATGGTTCTCAAAATCCGCAGGGAACGTGTAGTAACACTGGCTATCCTCTCCCAGTTATTGGGAAAGATGATATCTTGCTTAGAGATAGTACCTTGGGCCAGACTACACTCCAGACACCTTCAATGGTTCTTGCTCCCATTCCAAAGACAGGGCAAGCTCTTCCAACCAAAGGGTACGGGTTCCTCTTCAGACCCTAAGATCCCTTCTGTGGTGGGCTTCCCCAGAGGTGACAAGAGGGTCACTATTCAAGGAGCCCAGCAGGCTAACATTGAACACAGATGCCAGTCTGTTTGGCTGGGGGGTGCATTTCCAATCTCAGTTGGCTCAGGGTCGGTGGTCCAGGGCAGATCTGACACACAATATCAACTGGCTGGAACTGAGAGCCATTCACCTGGCCCTTCGCCACTTCTGCAACCAGATTGCGGGGCAACACGTGCTGGTCACCAACAGTAAACCACCAGTAGTACATAGGTATGCCACTTGGGAGTTACCCCGGGTCTTACAGGCACTTACTCAGGCGCCTTTTGAACCCATTAAGTCCTGCACCTTTAGGTCCTTGTCTCTTAAGGTTGCTTTCTTGGTTGCAGTTACCTCGGCTAGGCGTATCTTGGAACTGGCAGCTCTTTCTGTCAGAGAGGACTTGTGTGTTTTTCACATGGACAGAGTGGTCCTGCGCTTGGACCCCTCATTTGTTCCTAAGGTTAACACCATTTTTCACAGGGCACAGGAGATCGTGTTACCGAACTTTTGCCCTAATCCGTCTCATACATTGGAACGGCAATGGCACACTCTTGATGTTCGCAGGGCATTACGCTGTTACATCAAGCGGACGGAGTCTTTTCGTAGAGCTGAAGCCCTCTTTGTTTCCTTCCATCCGGCCTCCAAGGGTAAGAAGGTGTCTTCTTCTACCATTGGCAGGTGGATTAGAGCCTGTATTTCCGAGACGTATCAGGCGTCTTCCTTAACAGTTCCAGGTCACTTGACGTCCCATTCCACTCGCAGTGCTGCTACCTCTGCAGCATGGGCCACACAGGCCAGCATAGAGGACATTTGCAAGGCGGCGACGTGGTCCTCGCCTTCCCCTTTTGTGCTCCATTATCGCCTTGATAAGTTTGCCTCGGCGGAGGCCTCTTTTGGCCGCAGGGTACTGCAACAGGTAGTGCCGGTGGCAGGGACACTGGCCCAGCCTGCTCCCCTCCCATCGGGACAGTAGGGCTTTGGTAAGTCCCATTGATGGATTCTCCATTCTTCACGCTGGAGAAGGGGCATTGTCTTACCTGAACGCCTTTTCTCAGCATGATGAATGGAGAATCCACACCCATCTCTTACGCACAGTCAGGTCCAGTGTTTAGGATCTGGGAGCCAACACGTCGTATAGTCATTGGCTTTGCCCTTTTTTGAAACTGGGGGCGTGCCCTCAGCCTGACGGGCGTGGTAGCTTTGATTGATTTGGTCTACGTGGGCAGGAGGTCCAAGTTAACCCATTGGTGGATTCTCCATTCATCACGCTGAGAAAAGGCATTCAGGTAAGACAACACCCCTTCTTCTGGTAATAACAATTTTTCCGCGTTAAGCAAATACAATTATTATTATTGTTAGTAAATATACAATTACATATCTACATTTGTTACATTTTTTTAATAATATCAATAATATCAGTTCAGAATATCTTTTCTAGCCATTTGCATTCAATTTCCACTTATTTAATCCATATCCTATTTTTGCTTTTTTTCAGTTTCAATTTCCCATCCATGTTCAAAGTGTCCCAAACATTTATAATTCAAAACAGGTTGTATTTGGGCAACCAAAAGAATCCCTTATTCAAAGTCTTAACATATTCTTATTTCCCTTTTCATACCAAGATATAATATTCTCCAGCATGACGAATGGAGAATCCACAGATGGGTTGATCTTGCCTTTCTGCCCTAGAGACTAAGTCAATCAACCTTTGCCATGCCTCTCTTCCTCCGGCTAGGAATGCCCAGTCACGACTTAGTCTTAGCCCAAGAGAGACATGGTGAAGATTGGCTCTTGTTTCTAGCAACAAAACTGAATTTTCCCAGGTTGTACCTTTCCCTTCCCTTCTCTGCGCTGATATCAGCGCTGCGTTTCAAACCGCTGAGTGTCAGAGCGGTTTTGTAGGCTTCAGCTGAAGCCTCGAGCTATTTATAGCTTCCAGGCAGGGCAGAAGTGTAGCGGTCACCATTTTGAGCGCCGCTTTTATTGTTCCTGAGGGGGGGGATCCTCCCTTCCAGCGAGGGCCATTTAGACTCAAATAGAGTCAATTTTGGCCAGAATTCAGTCAGCAGTCTTCTTAGTCAGCCATAGAAGCAGCTGCCGGATTTATTAATTACGGGCATAACGACAGAGCAGGAGGTCGCTTACTAGCGGCCGCCATCTTGAAAGCCTTACAAGCACTCTCAGGCCATTCAGAAGGCCAGAATTAAGGAGCGGCAATTCAAGGGGGCTGCTTCTCCAATTCCAGGCTCCTTGGCAGCTCGCCGCATACCAGACTATTACAATTAGAGGCAATAACAACAGCCTCCTTCACTGGACGCAATTTCCAAAGACTTCATGGCTGAATGCCCGCTTTAACTGCCGCCATTTTCAGCGCCTCTTTCCACCAATTTCGCTGCTTATAATGGCTACCCCGTTAAGTTGGTCTTGCTGCCACTAACAGGACTATCAGTGTGCTGGCTACCCCATTAAGTTGGTCTTGCCGCCACTAACAGGATCATAAGTGTGCTGGCTACCCCATTAAGTTGGTTTTGCCGCCACTACCAGGATTGTGAGTGTGCTGGCTATTCCATTAAGTTGGTTGTGCCGCCACCACTTCTAGCCACCACTTGGCTCCTTGCTACTGGGATCACCTCTCTGTTGCAAACACATTGAGATTGCCATTTCTGTGATATATCTGATTTTGCAATGGCAGATAAACCACAGAAGCTCAGATATCTCAAGGTGCCTCCAGCAGTTCCTCCAGGCACAAGAAATCCAGATCAGCCAAGCAGGAGGCTGCTGGGAAACTCAGATCCAAAGCTATCTCTGGCAAAAGGTCTTCAAAAGCTGCTGAGAAAGAAGCAACCAGGAGGCACCAGGCATTGGAAAAACAATTCTCCAAAGCTGCAAGGCAAAAGAATGATGCAAAGGTTGGTCAGATTACTTCTGTTCCCATGGAACCATCGGTTTTTGGCCCTCAACAAGCTCCTTCAACCTCTGCTGCTCCAAGTGCCTGGTCTCCAGAAGGGGAAACAGGTCAGTTCATTTTTCCCATGGCAGAACAGGTGGAGATGGTTCCCCATTCCAGTAAGGGGCTTGGCCTTCATATCCCTGCTCCTCTGGGTACAGCTAGAGCTCTGGGCCCAGAGGCCACATTCACTCCTACAGCGGCAGGGCTTTGCCCTCCAGAGGCTCAGGAGACAGAACTATCAGAACGATTGCAGCTTCTGATTTCTCAGGCTATTGCCTAAGGTGTAGCTTCGACCCTACATAAGAGAGCTCGACCTGAGTCGATAGCATCAGGGATCCCATCTCACAGCAATGTATCGTATCTCTCCCAGGCGGAAGCAGCAGCATACCAAGGGCCAGTTTCCCCCTCCAATTCCTCCAGGAGCAGAAGGTCGTTCATAGGGGACGACGAACAGAGAGAGCAGGGGATGTCAGAAGATGAGGACTTATCTCTCGATTCCCCTCCTTTCCTAGGCCTGTTTAATCCGGCCCTCTTTAAATTCTTACTTCACAAGGCCAGGAGCACTACTCAACTTGGTCCTGAAGGTGTCCCTCAGGCTGAATCTGGCACCAGCCAGGGACCTACTAGTAAGGTCTTTTCAGAACCAACGTTTACCCAACAGGACATTCCCTGTCCTCCCCTTTTCCTCAATGTAGTCCAAAGACAATGGGGAGCGCCAGGTACCTTTCTATCCCCGGGGGGGACTGACAAAAAGTTATTTAATATGGCTCCAGCACTGTCAGAGGTGCTAGCAGTCCCCACTGTAGATGAGCCCTTAGCATCATTGGTTCCCTCCTTCACTGTGTCTGGAGATATAGCGGAGGTTCTGAAGGATAAGAAAGCGGAGCTTAATTTCCGCAAGACCCACCAAGCCTCAGCATGGGCGGTAAAGGCAGCTACATCAACTTCCTTTTTTGCCAGAATTTCACTCCTCTGGCTTTGCCACTTGCAGGCTAGGGTCCCACCAGAAGAGATACGGATGCACCAAGATTTAAACAAATTAGTGGCTGCATCAGAATACATGGCTGACTCATCATTGCACATGGCCAGATTTTCCTCCCGGGCATTAGCATCTAATGTTACCTCTCGCAGACTTCTGTGGCTCAGACAGTGGCGAGCAGATGCTAGGTCCAAGTGGCGGTTGGCCTCAGCCCCTTACATGGGAGGCCAGTTATTTGGAGAGGCACTAAACCTTTATCTGATTGAGAACAAGGATAAGCATAAGGTCATGTCCCTCTTATCAGGAGAGCAGACAGGAGAGCTGCCCCTTATGCCCGCAAGCAGTCCTTTCGCTCAACCGACACACGGTCGGAATTCACCCATTACTCCCGTCCTTATCCTCCCAGACCAGGACGTCAATTCGACAGATCTGGTAACAGGGACAGACCCAGACAGCAATTTCAGGCCAAATGGCCCTTTCGAGGCGCGGGAGGCCGTCCCTTCAGAAGATCCAAGTGACACCAAAGGTGCCTCTCCCATAGGGGGCAGATTGGCTCTCTTTGCACACAAATGGGAGAACACCACTACAGATCTCTGGGTCCTCAATACCATCTCTTGCCCATCATCCAAAAATCCGGTCAAAAGAAGCCTCATGATAGAGGCCATTCGACATCTCCTGGAGATCCAGGCCATAGAACTGGTACCGGCAGGGCAGAAGAGACGGGGTTTTTATTCCATTCTGTTCATCGTTCTGAAGGCCTCGGGAGGATGGAGGGCAATCCTAGATTTAAAGAAATTAAATATCCATTTGGCATACAAGTTCAAGATGCAAACGCTCCAATCCATATTAGCAGGCATCAGAAGGGGAAACCTCCTGACGTCCATCGACCTGACGGAGGCCTACCTACACATTCCCATCCTTCCCGGGCATCGGAAATTCCTCAGGTTCTGCTACGCAGGCCACCATTTTCAGTACAGAGCTCTACCATTCGGCCTGTCATCGGCCCCCAGAGCATTCACAAAGGTCCTGGCGGCGCCGGCCGTGCATCTCAGGACCATTCCGGTGCGTGTCCAGTGTTATCTGGACGACATCCTCATTCAATCCTCGGTCCAATTGGCCCAGTCAGAGCTGGCATTGTCCATCAAGACCCTCCAGGACCACGGGTTTTCAGTAAATTTTCAGAAAAGCCAGATAGTTCCCTCCACCCGCCTCCTTCACCTGGACACGGTGATAGATACAAGGAAGTGCGAGGTTTACCTGTCTCAGGAATGTCGGGACAGTATCCGATCCCTAGTCACCCAGATTCAAAGGGAGCGAGTAGTCACCCTAGCAATCCTTTCTCAACTGCTAGGAAAGATGGTTTCCTGCATAGCAGTGGTTCCTTGGGCTCGGCTCCACTCCAGAACCCTCCAATGGTTCTTGCTCCCGTTCCAGAGACTAGGCACCAGTTCCTCCAACCACAAGGTACAGGTCCCGTCACAGACCCAGTAATCCCTCCAGTGGTGGGTCTCCCCAGCGATGGCCAGGGGAACCTTATTCAAGGAGCCCAACCGACTCATCCTAACATCGGATGCCAGCTTGTTCGGCTGGGGAGCACACCTGCAATTCCAGTTGGCCCAGGGTCGGTGGCCCGATCAGATCTGAAGCACAACATAAACTGGTTGGAGCTCAGAGCTATACATCTGGCTCTACGACACTTTCGCAACACCATGGCAAGGCAACACGTTCTAGTCCTCACGGACAACGTGGCGGCGAAAGCCCATATCAACAGGCAAGGGGGTACCCACTCCAGGTCCCTCATGGCCGAGGCTCAATTATTAGGAACCTGGGCAGAGACCAACCTCTCGTCCCTCAGGGTGGAGCACATCTTGGGAGAGACGAACCGGCAAGCGGATTTCTTGAGCAGGACCACAGTGGACCACTCCGAGTGGCGCCTGCACCCGGATCTCTTCAGGGAGATATCAGAGAGGTTTGGTCATCCAGTGCTGGACTTGTTCGCTACCCCGGCGAATTCCCAGCTCCCGAGATTCTTCTCCCGGTTCTCGTCTCCAGGGGCGGAAAGGGTAAATGCCCTATGCAGCCCATGGCCCAGAGAGCTCCTGTATCCGTTCCCTCCTCTTTCTCTGATCCAGGCAGTTATCCGGAAGATACTGCAGAAACGGGCAGAGGTGCTACTCATTGCTCCCCACTGGCCAAGACGGCCGTGGTATGCTGACCTCGTAGGTCTCTCGATCTCTCCTCCATGGAGGATACCCCAAGATCGAATCTCCCTCAGCCAGGGGGTTCTACAACACCCAGAGCCTCAGTGGCTCCAGCTAACCACCTGGCATTTGAAAGGAGACTCCAACAAAAGAGACCTACTCATCAGACGTGATTACCATGATTCAGGCTTCAAGAAGGCCTGCAACTAATAGAATCTATGATTCCACATGGAAGAATTTCTGTAACTGATGTGGGAGTCAACAATTAGATGCAGCTACAATTCCTATTCCAAGAATTTTGGATTATTTACTGGAGGGACTTAAGAAGGGTTTAACACCCAACACAATCCGCAGACATGTTGCTGCCCTGTCCACGGTGCTCACATATGGCAACTCAGAGCCCTTGGCTCAACACCCCATGGTACGTTCCTTTGTCAAGGGAGCAATCAACAGCAAACCGCCCGTGGTTCACAGATATCCCTCTTGGGACCTGTCCAAAGTCTTACAGGCTCTCACTTTACCTCCATTTGAGCCCGTCAGAAACTCTACGGTTCTTGACACTCAAGGTCGCCTTCCTAGTAGCCGTCACATCAGCTAGGCGCATCTCAGAATTGGCAGCGCTCTTGATTAGAAATGACTTATGTATTTTTCATAACGACAGGGTGGTCCTACGCTTAGATCCCTCCTTCGTCCCCAAAATCAACTCATTGTTTCACAGGGCGCAGGAGCTGGTGCTGCCAGATTTTTGTCCTAAGCCGTCCCACGATTTGGAACGTAAATGGCACACCTTGGACGTTCGTAGAACCTTGTGTCGCTATATTAAGCGAACTGCCTCTTTTCGCAAATCTGAAGCCCTATTCGTTTCATTCCGCCCCTCTTCACTGGGTCAGAAGGTGACTGCCTCTACTATCAGCAGATGGATTAGGGCTTGCATAGCAGGGGCATACCAGACGCACTCCTTGCCAGTTCCAAGACGAATCACCGCACACTCCACTCACAGTGCGGCAACTTCTGCAGCGTGGGCGACACAGGCGTCCATCGAAGAGATATGCAAGGCAGCGACTTGGTCGTCTCCTTCCCCATTTGTGAGGCATTATAAGTTAGATAAGCTTGCCTCAGCAGACGCTTCATTTGGCAGGAGAGTTCTCCAAAGGGTAGTAACAGATAGTGGGACACAGGCCCAGACTTCTTCCCGCCCATAGGGACAGTGAGGCTTTGGTATGTCCCATCTGTGGATTCTCCATTCGTCATGCTGGAGAAGGGACGTTATCTTACCTGAACGCCTTTTCTCAGCATGACGATGGAGAATCCACTCCCCCCCCCCTCTTGGGTCCATCCAGTCCTGTGTCAGGGGACTTTGACCCACCACCACCTTGACAAATCATCAACTGCTGCACCTTCGTCGTGACTGGGGATTCCTAGCCTGGAGGAAGAGAGGCATGGCAAAGGTTGATTGACTTAGTCTCTAGGGCAGAAAGGCAAGATCAACCCATCTGTGGATTCTCCATCGTCATGCTGAGAAAAGGTGTTCAAGTAAGACAACGCCCCTTCTGATTACAAATCCTAGCTATCTAGTTATAAAAATGCTTCTATTTCTAACAATCAATTCTTAACCATATTCAAACCTCTAATCAATAATATAGCATCCCCTCTATTAGGTCAAAGCTTCTATTTCTTTCAATCTTACTCTAGCTTTCTTTCTTTGTCAACTAACTTTCCAAGTCAGTGCATTTGGATCATCAAATAATTCTTCCTCTATTTTTATATATATTATTTGGAACAAGAGAAACAATTTGGTTAAAATGTTTTTGGAAGAGCTAGCCCATTGATATTCATTAAACCGCCTCCCTCCTTCTCTAGTACCCCAGACTTTATCTTCCATTCCATCAGTTCTCCTTCCTTGTCATCCAGTATGTTTTGAAACCTTGGTTTATAAAATGTCTTTTCCGTTTCCAATATTATCGTTATATCCTCTGAATTTTCATTTATCTGAGTCTGGTCATTTGTTTCCTTCTTTGGATCATCAATGTTTGTGTCAGCATTCTCTAGTTTTCCTTCTATTTACTTGGTTGCTGGTTCCTTCTCTGCAGTTGTCTTCTGAGTTTGTAGATTTGAATTAGAAAATTGTTCTTTTATGTTATCTTGTGTTATTAGTAATCTGCTCACAAGCTAGAATAATTGTTTTTTGTATTAATTTCAGCATGGAGAGAATTTCTTTCTGTATTTCATCAGTAGTTTCTTGATGATATGGCAAGTTAAGGCTGCTAGGAACAGATGTTAAAGATGATGTTTTACTATTTAACGCTGAGTATGAAACATCTATTTTTTATTATTTTATTTTATTTATTTTATTATTTTATTTTATTTTATTTTAATAAGTAGCCTTTATAGATTTATCCAACCGACTGTCTGTTCCTGAATCTCCCCTAAGCAGATATAAATAAATTTCAAATTTTTCTGTCCAATAAAAAATATATCCTTTCTGTCCAGGGAGAGAGAAGAATCTTTGAGGATTGTTTAACAATCAAGATTTATAATCCAAAGTATTCCAAAAAAAAAAAATCCACAATGCAGTTCTGAAAGTCAGTATTTATGTTCAAAATTCAGACAGGCCAAATTTAAAATGTTTTATCATCTCTGCCACATAGTTAAGCAGTCCCCAAGCCTGTTCCTTTTTTTTTTCTCAGCTGTAATTCTCAATAATAAAACCGTTTCAAGGCCAGGCAAAATCTTATCTAGTTCTGGGCTTCAAGCCAGGTTTCTTTTAGGCATAAATAAGTTGTAGTGCCATAATTCACCACTAGATGTCATCAACGCCACTTTCCAGTTTTTAGATCCAAAACTTATATTGTTAAACTTTTCAAGTCTTTTTCTTTAGGGGAAAAAAAAGTCTTAAAAACACTTTTGGTCCCCAAATTTTCAAGCTGTAAGTATATTTTAATTCCAGATAAGTCTTATAGGTTTCACCAGTGTCCCCAAGTATTAATTCACCACTTTTCTTTTCTGAGGGAGGGGGCGGAAATTCCCTTTCCCTCTTTCATTGGGGGGGAACGCTTTGGGCAGATTTTCAGGAAAAGGTCTTAAAATCATGAAGAAAGGATCAGGTCTCACCCAGTTTCATCCACGTTGCTGTAAAGTTGCTTGGTGTAGTGCTTGTTGAGTTCTGTTGTCCGCAGCTTAGGACTGGCTACACCACAGGTTGGCAACCTGCAGCTCCGGAGCTGCATATGGCTCTTTGAGCCTTCCCCTGCGGCTCCCAGCCTCCTCTGCCATTTGCAGAGAGAGACAGAGACAGAGAGAGGCACTTGCGCTTCCCTTCTCTCTCTCTCTCTCTCTCTCTCTCTCTCTCTCTCTCTCTCTCTCTCTCTCTGTGTGTAAAAAAGAGAGTGGACTCACGGTGTTCTCCAACAAGCTGAAAAGCTTATTGGGCGGGACTCCTCCCTTTGCTGCGTCTCTGCAGGAAGCAGGAAGGGCAGGAGAGAGCTAGCTAGCCCAGCTATGCTGACTCAGGAATTCTAGGAGTTGAAGTCCATGAGTCATAAAAAAGCCGAGGTTGCCTACCCCTGAGCTAGCCCAATAAGAATGTGTGGTGGGGAGAACAGCTTGAAGCCAGCTTGCCAGGTGAGCAGAAGATCGGAGAGAGGGGGGGGAGAGAGAGAGAGAGAGGGAGAGACAGAGACCCTTTTGACATCTAAAATGAAGATAACACTGCATATATCCTTTTTTACCTTTATGATATATATATATATATATGTGTAGGTCTTTGGTAATTCGGGTTTTCTCCCGTGTAAAATTGGAAGTGTCTGGGCGACGTTTCGACGAAGTCTCATTCGTCATCTTCAGGCTGGTGTCTCTTCGGCCTCGTGCTTCTAGGAGCAATGTGTGATCGCAGCTGTTTCTTCCTTTTAACTGCCAGTGGGGGTATGAACTGATTGGGTGGGAGCTTGGCTGTGTTCTGATTGGGTGGAGGTGTGTTCTGATTGGTTAGGGGCTTGGCTGTGCTCTGATTGGATGGGGGGGTGGCTGTGCTCTGATTGGATGGGGGTGTGTTCTGTTTGGGTGGGGGCTTTGTTGTGCTCGGATTAGTCTGAGTTGCAGCGGGATTTGAGATGGAGAGCTGCATTGCTGTTGTTTGGCTTCGCATTCATGGTCGTGCCATATCATCAAGGTGGGTGTCAGTTTGCTTCATGTATGGATTGGAGGGGTTTAAAATAGCTAATGATGCAGCTGTGGTCTGGTTTCTGGTTTGTGGTTGTGCCGCATCATCGGTGTGGGTTTGGGTTTGCTTTTTGCGTGGATGTGTGGTGGTGACATCCTGTGTGGTTTTCGTGAGTGTGGGTCTAGTGTCATTCTTTGTGTTAGGGACTCGTTTGTCAATAAGGCTGGGTTTCCAAATGGCTGGTAGGCAGGAGGTATCATCTCGTTTATTCATGCTGTGTGGGCGTTTTTCTATCTCGATGGCTTCTCTGATTATTCTGTTGTTAAAAGTGTTCAGTTTTGGCGATAGTTCTGGTATTTTTAAAGTCAATTTTATGTCCTGTGGCTTTAAGGTGTTGGACCAGGGAAGAAGTTGGTTCCTCTTTTCTGACTGAGTTCTTGTGTTCTTCAATGCGTGCACTTATTCTTCTGTTGGTTTGTCCGATGTATGTGGTGGGGCAGGCGGTGCATGGGATTTCATATACTCCTTGATTTTCTAACTCAATTTTGTCTTTGGGGTTTCTTAGGATGGTGGATATTTTTCGGTTTGTGCAGAATGGTGTCTTGATGTTGTGTTTGTGGAGGATCTTGCTGATTCTGTCTGTGGTGCCTTTTATGTATGGGAGGAGGGCTTTGCCGTTTTCTTGTTCTCTGTCTTGGATTTTAGTGGGGGTTTCTTTTTGGATTAGGTTGGTAATCTTATTTCTTTGGTAATCTTATTTCTTTGGAATCTGAACACTTTAACAACAGAATAATCAGAAGCCATCGAGATAGAAAAACGCCCACACAGCATGAATAAACGAGATGATACCTCCCGCCTACCAGCCATTTGGAAACCCACCCTTATTGACAAACGAGTCCCTAACACAAAGAATGACACTAGACCCACACTCACGAAAACCACACAGGATGTCACCACCACACATCCATGCAAAAAGCAAACCCAAACCCACACCGATGAAGAGGCACGACCACAAACCAGAAACCAGACCACAGCTGCATCATTAGCCATTTCAAACCCCTCCAATCCATAGATGAACCAAACTGACACCCACCTTGATGATATGGCACGACCACGAACGCGAAGCCAAACAACAGCAATGCAGCTCTCCATCTCAAATCCCCCTGCAACTCAGACTAATCCGAGCACAACAAAGCCCCCACCCAAACAGAACACACCCCCATCCAATCAGAGCACAGCCAACTCCCCATCCAATCGGAGCACAGCCAAGCCCCTAACCAATCAGAACACACCTCCACCCAATCAGAACACAGCCCAGCTCCCACCCAATCAGTTCATACCCCCACTGGCAGTTAAAAGGAAGAAACAGCTGCGATCACACATTGCTCCTAGAAGCACGAGGCCGAAGAGACACCAGCCTGAAGATGACGAATGAGACTTCGTCGAAACGCCGCCCAGACACTTCCAATTTTACGCGGGAGAAAACCCGAATTACCAAAGACCTACATACAAACACCGTGAAAACCTCAGAAAACATATATATATATATACACACACATACCTATAATAAAGGTAAAAAAGGATATATGCAGTGTTATCTTCATTTTAGATATCAAAAGGGTTTTGCGGCTCCCAGCGTTTTGTTTTCGGTGGGAAACGGGTCCAAGTGGCTCTTTGAGTGTTTTGGGTTGCCTACCCCTGGGCTACACGAATGCAGCCAGTCTTTCTTCCGCCAGTTTGGAGGGCTTCCTCGGATCAAACGGGGGGCTGCCACCCCACCCCCCCACGATCAACGAGAGTCCCCTCCTTGCTTGCCACCTCTACGGGGCGACTTTTGACCCTTTCCAGGGTCCCCCAGCGGGGTGAACCCAGACGGGAAATACGGAGCTTCGTCTTCCTGCATCTGCATCGCTGCGAGATCCCAACCGGAAGTCGGAAAGTGAATTTAATTCTGACCAGCCAGGGCAAAAGTTTTGTATCTGGAATAATGTAAAGCTGTCATCAAGTTTTGGTGTGTCCAGTCATAGCCAAAAGAATCCCCTGCATGATTGCTGGGATCAGATGTCCCATATTTTGAAAAGAATGTGAATTAACAAAAGGTTGGATCATTTGCCACATTATCAGATAAGTGACAGTTTCAGATCTGCAAAGAATAAGAATATATTCAATAGATTTACCTGGCCTATTGATTAAAAAGGGAGTGAAACCAATGTTGAGATAAAATGAATAAGGCAAGAGATTGTGATTTATTGGTTGGACTTTGTTCCCCAAGGAGAATGGTGCAGTATCATCTTCGGAGCAATGCTGAGGAGAAGACACTCAAACAAGCTAGTGTGAATGCTCTGCATTATTTCCAGGTCAAAAGCTTACTCTTTCTTTTTCTGAAAGGATTCCAAATCTTCCAGAAAGCTGACACCTGCCAAAAAGCTCAGATATGTTTGCTTTCCACTATGAAAGTTTTACTGTCAAAGAACCTCTGACATGCCTGAGAGATTAGAAAAATAAAGGAGAACCCCAGAATCTAAATCATAACGGAAAAAGTGATGATTTTAAGCAATAATTAAAAACCCATATGCAAGGGCTGGCCTCAACCTGAATTGAATTTGTTTCTAACTATAGTGCATTAGGGATTCTTATAGTATTTATGCTTAGTAATACTCCCATCATTGCTCCATATATGTTGGAACTGATATTTTTGCCTTAACTTGTTTCTGAAGAAAACTTTCCACTTTTAGAAATCAGTTAATTCATAAAATTAGTATGAACCTAAATAAAATTAGACAAATCATATCTAAAACTTTTTAATTCTAAATAGAATCATATTTTGATTCAAAAGGATTCTAATTAGGATTTTTTTTTAATTAAGTTACTAGGGAAAAAGCCTAAATACAAAATGTAGATTGGTATATTAGATTTCTTAGCATTATTCACCGAATCAGAGATGCTAAATTAAATATTTGAAAATTTGCAGTAGCTGAAAATGCTGTGGCATTTTAGGCAACATTTGTTTTTATTTATTTAATCACATTTGTATTGCCACCCATTTCACATAGTACCTCTGGGCAGTGTACATAAGCAAGAATGTATAAAAACATGAAAAAAAAATAAAACAAAAAAGCAAAATGGCAGGCAACTTTCAGAGTACATTCCATTAATTGTCATACCATTACATTACATCCATCTAACAGCTTCCATCTACCGCATGATCCCCAAGCTAGTTGACTAACCCATGTTTTAAGAGCCTTCTAGAAGGCCATATGGGGGGGGGGTGATGCTTCTCATGCTGGGAGCTGTGGCAGAAAATATTTCTTCCTAGGTTCCACCCAATGACACTCCCTAGCTAGTTGGACCCACAAGATCTCTCTCTTTCCGGGCCTAATGGAATGGGTAGGTATAACTGGGGAGAAGTTTAAGTCATGCTTCTTATGTGTAACATCAGACATTTCTGAGCTTTACAACTCCTCTCTGTGATCTCCAGGACACACATAGCAAGCCAGATCTTCAGACCCTTCTAGAAGTCATTCAAAGTCAGAGCAACCTGACCTTGGGAAAAATGATATTCCCTAGGCTGGATGTAGCAACAGATATTAAACAGTTAAGAATTAAATTTAAGACTTTACAAGATATAAAAGAAAGCAGAACAGGATATACCAAATCTGAAATTATATTGTCAGGTCATCTATTTGATCTGGAACACAGACTGGATTTTAGCACGATATAAGCTGCATTGCATTTTGGAAGAAGCAGAACTCGGGAGAGGCCTACATAAATATGAAAAGTATTCTATAAAAAATATAGTATGGACTTATTTTTTCTGTCCAATGTTAAATGTATATTTTCATGAAGAAATATTTTAAAATCAATTAATGGAAAGAAAATCTATTGTCTACTAGATTTAATCATTAACAGAACAAAAATGGAATCATTAAAAACTTTTTTCTTAGAATTTCAGCAGTGTCATTGTGGTTTTATTATCTCCAAATGAGCAATAATCTAGAAGAAATTACAAAGACAAGGTGAAAACCTCAAATTCAGTTTGATTGAATTTCAAATAACGATAACCCATACTACAAAACATCTAGAGCAGGGATAGGCAACCTTGGCTCTTTTATGACTCGTGGACTTCAACTCCCAGAATTCCTGAGCCAGCTATGCTGGCTCAGGAATTCTGGGAGTTGAAGTCCACGAGTCATAAAAGAGCCAAGGTTGCCTACCCCTGATCTAGAGTATATACATATATTGTTGCTGAAATACGATGTAGACTGACCAAGTTAAAGGTCACATGATTAAATTTATATAGAACTTAAACAATACAATTATTATGCAATAATGGAAGATACGTTTTTCCAAAACAAATGATATAATTATTTTGTGTGTGTGTGTACACGTGATTTTTACTCAAGGAATTTGATAGTCCTTGTGAGTCCTTATCTATATAGTTCTAAAATTCTCATTGTTATCACTTTTCTGGGTGAAATGGTGCATTGTAGGGCAGCAATTTTTGAACCAAGGTACCTTAAATGGGCTAATTTACAAAATGTGTCCAAAATTCAGATCCATGACTCCTGAGGGGAAGTAATGCTTCAGTGCTATTGGCTGCTGCTGTAAACAAGTTTTGTGATAGTTTCCCTATCTTGCAATCCCCCTCACTAACTCCCTTACCCAGCAGCAGCTTCTTATATAACTACTGGGTAGGGTGGGGCAGGAAGGAAGGAAGAAGGAAGGTTTCTAATGCTCCCTGCCAGATACTTCCAAGGAAACAGCCGAAATCAGAAGTCGCTTCTGATCCCATTACTTTTTTTCCTGCCCTTGATTGCTATGTTCCTCTTGTTTAGGTAAGGAAATACTGTATTTCTGATATGATAATCCAAGAGAATATGGGTTGTCTAGTAGAATATATTAATAGAAAATTGAAAATTTCAATTGAAAATTGAAAGCCTGCCAGAGTATTTCTGTGCCCCCTCTTATACCAAACAGGTGTGATTATTTTGAGTTTCTTATCCCTTTGTCTTTCCCAGGAGTGTGCTGTTGTTTCTTTAATATTAATTGCATTCCTTCTTCAAGATTATCTCCATATTTTACACTATGATCATTAAAAATACAAATGATAAAATTTAGAAATAATACCAAGATAATTAAAAGCAAGAGAAATGGAAAAGATAATATTGTAGAAATCAGTCTTAATGAAGGATGTGAGGTTTTGACAGCTTACAATATACTGGGTGAGTGGGAAACCAAATGTATTTCCTTGAAGAATGTATTCCATTGCCTGTAGCTGATCAGGTTAGCACCTTTGGCTTAAGATAGAGGAGCTGCTGGTGGGGGAGGGGGTGAAAGCATTAGGATCTGATCTAGTTAATTGGGTAGGCTCATAGCAGGAGAATCTTGTCTCTGAGATTGTCAGAATATAAACTATTTAGGATTTTAAATTTTACAGAAATTTTGATTGAACCCCCCCCCCCCAGTTAGCTAACTGTAGATGCAATGAATCGAAATTCTATCTGAACATCCAGATAGAGCATCCCTTGTACCCAAGGCAAATGACAGTGTGTTCTCTGTAGAGAAAGCCTGCATTTGGCAGTCTCAGTTCTGCAAATATTACTAGTAAGTACAGTTGTTACTTTTGCAATAATTCTTAAAGAGGTGCTAGTTTTACTAGGCACGGACAACAATAAAAATGTAATCTCAGAGGAAAAAAGCAGTTGAAAATCTCAGGGTGTACATAAGTGTAAAATAAAATTGTGATTCTGGCTTTTGTTTTTGGCCAGCAATCTCAGCAGATTTAATAAAGAGTTCACTATAGAAAAATAGAAACAAAAATTGTGGACTTTAATTCTTTGGAATTTCTTTAATATCTAGTTTTTCAAATTTGTGAAAATAAACAGGCTCAAAGTCAAATAAAAATATTTGAGGCTAAACAAAATTCAAAAACTATATTCTAAGTTATATTTGCCTTTCATGGAAATTTATTTGTGGCAGCATAGATACTTATAGCCATACTATGTTATTGTGATATTTATAAAACTTATTTTAATAACTGCTTAATGAGTTTGCTTTATATGAGACTTGCAGAAAAATATGAGAACTGAATTGCTTTGAAATGTGATGCATCTTCATCTAACATTCAGTTAACTGTTGCTCTGTGGAGCAACAACTACGTTTGGGTGACTTGGTGTGTCAGTAAGTAATCTCAAGATATTTAAAGTCTAGTAAAATATGTCATGCAGTTGTTGTATTATGTGATAGATACTGAAAACTAGATTAGAATTCTTTATCTTTTAAGACATAGTAAACTGATAATGCTGAGCTAATACAAAGCTTATAATTAACAGATGAAGTAGGCTGAGAAACTATAGGTAGTAATTGTTAGTGAGCATTTTAACAGTAACTCAGGCAAAATTGTTTATGTCACAATGAGGGATAAATATATGATTCTTCTCTTGCAGGGTAATCACTTTGATCAGTATGAAGAAGGCCACCTGGAGATTGAGCAGGCATCATTAGACAAGCCTATAGAATCGGTAAGACATATTTTTTTTATTTTCAAGCCCCTGGCGAGGCCAGGTAGTGCTCACATATTCTTTGTCTTAAATGCAGCTTGGTTAATCACATTCTTATTAGAAGGGATAGATGTTAATATATTTGCCTATCTTACATTAATGTTAAAATAAGATAGATCATTAAATGTTCTTTTGAAAAGTATTTAAATCACATTAATAAATCAAAAGCCTAACAGATAATAAAATAACTACTTTAATTTCCAGATTAATGAACACTGAGAAGTCTTATATATTTAGTTTGACCTAGGGGAGGAGAATACAGAATAAAAACAACAACATTAGCATAAATAACTGGCAATCACAAAATAATATTACTGTCATGGTTTTTTATATTTTAAAAGATCTTCTGTTATGAATTTGCTAGAGAAAAGCTACAGAGAAGGAAAGATGAAGTCGCTGCCTTGTTTGCTTCTCCACTTGTTCTTTCTTTTATGTATCTTTCATTTTTGAATTTTCTCCTCATATCATGTATTGCTTTCTTCTTCTGAAAAAGTTTCTAATGCATAAATATCTATTTGAAATTCAGCAGTTTAAAGGATTTGGATGAGGCTCTAAAAATAAAAACTAAGTAACTTCCCTCCTTCCAATATTTTCAGAACTGGAATAAAGAATATCCCTTTAGTTTTTTGGATGTGCAGTATCTTATAGCTTAGGAGTCCCCAAGCACCCTAACCTTGTCATCACCTGTTAGTCTCAGAACAGATTTGCATTTGACAACCAACCTCCTGCTTACAGGTAGCACTTACTTAACAATGCTAATTGGGACTGGAAACTGGTGTTAAGCAACACAGTTATAATTTTTTTTTAAAGTCACATGACCGTGCCTGTTCTGGCAGTCCTGGTTGCTATCATTAAATGATGACATGTCACTGTGACATGTGACTTCCTGATGGCTTCCTATTTGAGAACTGTATGCAACAAAATTTCATTTTAATGTATGCCAATTAGCGTACATTCAAAGTGACAATAAAGTTATTATTCTATTCCTATTTACTGCTTGTCAGAAGTTGACAAGGAAATCATGATCACATGACAGCAATGAGGACAAAGCTCCAATGGCTATAAATATGAGGATATAAATATAGTTATAACCACTACTTATTCAGTACTGTCATAAGTTCAAACAATTGCTAAACAAATAATTGTTGAACAAGGGCCACCTTGATTACCTACCTCTCCCTCATGACAAATTGTAATTGTCCTTGGAATTTTGTACTACAGGTAGACACATAGCCTGATCAGTTCTTAGCATAATCTGTAAGGGAATTCTATATAAAAGAACTAAGAAATAAGTAATAAAGGCAATTCCATGAGATCCTGGAATCTTTCTTAGGAGTCTTGGAATCAACGGAGCCCTAAGAATACTACTATTTTGCCTTGTTTCTTTTTCATTATTTCAAAGGTAGATTATCTAAAACTGTAGGGAAGAGATACATGGACCTTTGTCTGAATCTAGTATGGGTAGTCCTCAGTTACAACAGTTCATTTAGTGACAGTACGAAGTTACAACACTATTGAAAAAAATGTTATGATCATTTTTCACACGACCGTTGCAGCATCCCCTTGGTCACATATTCACATTTGGCAACTGTTTCATAATTATGAGGATTGCAGTGTCCCAGGGTCATGTTCACAACCTTCTGACAAGTAAAGTCAATGGGGAAGACAGATTCATTTAACCGTGCTACTAACTTAACAACTGCAGTGATTCACTTAACAACTGTGGCAAGAAAAGTCATAAAATGGGGCACAATTCACTTAATAGCTGTCTCGCTTAGCAACAGACATTTTGGTCTCAACTGTGATTGTAAGTCGAGGACTACTTATATTGGAATGGCAGGGTAACTTAGCCATCATTATTGGCAGTGGTTGCCTTCCTCAACTTTTCTGATTAATTATTTTTCAAACCACAGTATTTATTCCTTTACCCTATATTAAGTCAATTCCTACCATATCACAATGTAGTATACTCTCTGGTAGTATCTTCTTTGGATCATTAATGCATATAGCCCTCAGCTGTGAAGTTAAGGCAACTCAGTTGAAAATTGTTCTAAATTTCATTGCATTCGTGAATGCTTAAAAATCTACAGTATTAAGCCATATATTCTATATATTTTTAATCTGTGTATATATCTATATCCATACCTACACAGATTAAAATATATACACAGATTAAATATATATATCTGCTTTCCTGTTTAATAGATCGATGTTTGTGTGTGTATTTGTGTGCGTGTTGAGATGTTCACAGAAATTTACACAACTTGGGGTGTTCGACATTTTTTCTTTCACAGCAGTTGGTCCAAATTAGCTAAGCAGCCATGACCTGGTTTGTATTTGCACGATCTGCATTTTTAATTTCTTTTCTAGGGTTTCCTTTCTCTGCCCCCCTTTCTCCGCCCCCCCTTTCCCATTTCTTATTTCTGTTCTTCTTTCAACAAACACTGCATTCAGTATCTATTCATTGTGCTGGCATGATGCTACAATTAGGCATGATAATCATTGGTGACACAAGAAATAATGCTGCAGAGAGGGTGGGAAGGATGGTGGTGATGCAGCTGCATTTGATTCTGTTGAATAATTCAGTTTTGTTTGCATGCATAAGCGCAAAGCCAGTTTCCCTCTGTGCAAATGTCATGAAATAGTTAGCATTGGAGCAATATTGTATGGCATATTGGAAATGTTACTACAAGGTAAATGCCTCTGTGATCCATAATCATAATGCTCATAATATATATATTGCTGACCATCCTAAAAGAAATGTAATTGGAAAGCCCCAGTGCTATTTCATTTCAGTGCATCAAGATACATTGCAACTTTCAAAGTATCATAAGTGCCCAAATGTTTGATTCTGATCCACAGATCTGCATAATAAACTAAATCCATATTCTTAAAAACCAATCTTCCCAAAAGTCTAAAAACATGTTTTGAGTTTACATTCTTTCTCAGGAGTAAAGATTCTAGAATCTGCAATTACTGTTAAAGTGCTCCATGCTATATCCTTTTCTTAACTTTCTGCAAATGATTAATTCTTGTTCTTTGTATTGTTTGGATCCAGAATAAGTTATTTAAATTTTGGAATTGGACAGATTTATTACAGATCCTATTTAAACTTCATTGATTTTAGTGGAAACTAAATACGAATTTATAGAACTCAGATTTGAGTCAACCTATTTCCAGTCATCATAATTTGACTCAAAAATAGGTTATTCAGATTTGATGTAAAAAATTGGAACTAGATTTTTGGAATTCAGTGGCTGTCTGATGTTTAGAAATTTAAAGCTGGTGTGACCTCAACCAAAACTTCTTTTGATTATTAAAGTAGGTAACTCTTGTTATACCGCTTCTTGAAAAAAATTGCTATGCTACCGGTAATACATTGTGATAAAGCCCAAAGGTTGCTTTATTCTGATACAAATAGAGCCCACTGTGGCTTGTAAACAAAAGTTAGGGCTTAATGGGATATGTGAATTCTGCCTTTTACAGAAATATTTCAGAAAATTTCAGAGAGGAATTAAGATAAATATATGATAGAGTTGAGAACTTAAAAGACCAAAACTATTTAATCAACTGACTTTTAGGTATTAACAAAATAATTAAGATTGTTTAATCATCAACAGGAGAAAAATACTTTTACAGGTTCACCATAATTTAAATCCATTGTTTAGAAGAATGTCTTGTGACTTGCTATTTCAATGGCTGCCTTTATTTTTTCAGCTCTGACTGTTTTTGCAGGCGAATGTCAGAGCCAGCAGCCAGCTCATAGAGAGGGATGATTCTTGCAGGAAGCTAGAGGAACCAACTGTGGGTTGGTTTTAAGTGAATGACTTTTGTTTTTGTCAACTCTTTTGTTCCTTTTCTTGTGTAGTAATGAAAGTACTGAACATTGTGCTGCATTACATATTTATTTCCTGTGCTTATATTATATTTGGTGCAAAAGTTAAGATTTTATTTCACAAAGTATTTCTTCACTTTCAGGTAGTAATACAGTAATGTTTATTTTTGTTGTAAACATTTTCCTAGTAAATAAAATCCTTTTTTTCAGCTGGAACTAAAAAATGGTTTTACATAGCAGTGGACAATAATAGGTAAAGTCTTCTAAAGTATGTGGGTTTATTTAACTTGTTGAAAACTATTGAGATCAGTTGGATCTGGCAGTAAAATTCAAGGGGGAGCACAGATAATTTTAGAAAATTCTCTGGGGAATGGCTTTGCTTGGGAACACAGTTAAATTTATATGTGGCTCTGCAGCATTATCGTTTGATGTGATCCTGATTTGTATTGCTACAGAACAGAACTGGATGGTAGCTGTAAAAAGATTGGTTTGGGAGTCTGCAGATCACTGCATTGATTAAGAATGATGCAGTTGAAATTAGTATTCATCATTTGGTAATGAAAATAGGAAAAGGAACTTACTTTCCACTACTGTGCTATACACACTGGTAAGCTTATGTTTTAGGTCCATTTCCTTTGTGATACTATTATGAGAGAATATATTGCTTAATATTGAGAAAGGAAATTAGGTTGGTAACTAGGTTACTGTATCCACAGGTTTGAAGAGATTTCAGATTATCAGTCCTTTAACCAAAAAACTAGTTATTTTAAGGATGGGATGAATCCCTCCAAGTTGGAACATTCTTTAGCACCTGGTTTTATAGAATTCAGCTTATCTTCATATTTTTTTCTTATTTTTGGTAACCTATTTTATTTTATAGTGTTAATTGTGATAGGATTAAATCTAGGTGTACTATTTTGCTGATAGATCTAATAGTATTCCCCCCATATGGACACAAATTTACCATCTACCCCTATGAACAGCAAATCTGTTCCTCATTTCCCAAAACTGACGGTTTAAGATAACATTGGTAGCTGTGTGAGGCAAAGAAAAACTGAACAGCCAGTTGTGTCCATTCTTCTGGTCAATTGATGCAGTGGGGTATAACCCTTAGGATGCTTTTTAAAAATGATTATTACAAATATAGATAGCACTCAGAAAATATTCAGGAAATAGGAAAAGTGATATTCCAATCTCTGTCTTATTCTGAGTGACAGAAGCAAAATGAAGATTATTTACTACACAACCATGTAATTCTAGCATCCACTTTTGGCTCAAAAGTAACTTGTTTAAAAGTTGCTTAAGATGAAGTATTATACTTTGGGACAGGCTGATTTCCTTGTAAAATCCTCTTTTAACAAAGACTAAGGGGTGAGACTGAAGCTGAATCCTTCTCTGATACCTCTTAGACTCTACCAATTTCAGTTCTATTGGGGAAGAAATGAAAAGATGGAACTCACATATGGGAAGAAGGTTTTATACCTTTTCCTGTTAAAAATAGGGGCTTTTGCTTCAAACTTTCTTTTTTATCCTGTGCTATGCAGAGCCTGACTAGATATTAGATTTTCCCCACAGGTAATGATTTCAGTTTTAACCATTTATATTGAGAAAGGGCAGCAGTTTTAGAAAATACTTAACAAACAATCCAGTCTCCCCCCCCCCTTTTTATCCATATCAATTTATTATGCTTCATAGTAGCAAGGCTATTTTAACATTTTATTGAGAGAGAGTTTAGTTTCATATTTTTTCCTTCTTGCTCTACTCGTGTCATATATCAGTGTTTATGACCATCAAATATTGTAGGCAAGATGATGCTGATCAAAATTATTTCTCAAGCCCCCTTGTGGAATGCAAAAAGAAGAATATTGTGGTAATTTTGGGAATTTAGTTTTCATCACATTGCACTTCTATACTGATCTGTGGACTCCCTGGATCCAAAATGATATCTGTATAGCGCTGCCAATTTGATACATAGCAGCAGCCTGTATATTGCCAAGCACTCTAAATATTGTGCTTTCTGCAGATGCTGAATGATGTAGCACTACTCTTGGGCTTTTTCTCTCTTGCCTTCATTGTGTCATGCAGTAAGCTCTTAAGTTTTTGTTTGGGGCTTTTTTTCCTCCTATTTTGCATGGAAGCACCCTTTATAGCATCTAGCTGTTCCCGCTTTTAAATCCTTTGATGCACAGTCAGTATCCCTTTTGGAGCCACTCAGGAGGTGATAGTGACAGTATTTTATTGTATTAAACACAAATCATTTTGAGCTAATTTAATTGAACTTTGTATTCATAAGCCTTTATATCTCTATATTCCCTCAAATGTGTAACAGAATTTAGTGGGAGACAGTTAATTGCTGTACATACCTAGTGAAGCACCCTTACCTATTACTTTTTTTAAAGAAATGTTTTGATCTGAGTGCCTGTTTTATCCACAGAAGAATAATGTAAAATCTGAAAATTTTGCACATCTCCATAAGTCATAGGATTTTTATAGACTAGAAACTTGAATTTGTATGTTGAAGAGTACACAGTCTCTTGAGTGGCTTGGCAAGTGTGGTGCTAATGTGTATAACCATCCTCAGTTTTATTCTCTTTCCCTATGTTCAGTTTTAATGTTTGTTTCTCTCCCTGCTCCTCCTCTTTCACAATGTCAGTCACAATGCTGTTAAAATTCCCTGCTAGTCTTGTGTTTATTTTATGCGTTCATTCTTTTTAAAAACATTATTTGCAAGCAGTGAATAAAAACAAGACAAACAAATTAAAAACAACAAATTACCACTAGCTGGTTGGACAGTTTCTTACTTTGTGTTACATTTAACTGTTCTTTTGACAGCCCAGTTTTTAAAGCCAGGTTCGTATGGAAATGCTTTCACTCCACCTGCACTGCTTCTGGAAGTAGCATAATGGCTTCATTTGTCTGTTACTTTTTAGTGCCTTCTCATAACACAACGTGTTTAGCACAATGTCTCATCTGAGCAGTAATTGTTTCTTTTTGCAAGAATGGAAATAGAAACACAGGTTTTTTTTTGTCGGAACTTATTAGTCTGATACTAACACTATTCAGTTAATAACTATCCAAAATGTCTGCATTTTTCTATATTTAGAAAAGTCAGTATTTAAAAAGATCTAGAAAAGTTTTAAACTGAAAATATCAACCAAAGAGGCAATCTCTCAGTCTCCTTCAGCCATTAGAAATCAGTAAAGCAAACACTAAGCATGGATAGCAGAAGCAAAAAACAATAAATGTCATTGAAGGTGGGGGAGGGGGATATAGATAATCTGGGGAAAAGGAGAAGTTGATTAGCCTCTTTTTTTTTCATACATATGGTCTCACTATTATTTTCAATCCTCCAGTAGTCCTAAAAGAAAACTATTGTATGTAGTTATTTAAAAATAAGTTCCACTGATTTTAGTAGGATTGATGCCTAGGTAGATATGCATGGAATTATGTATATGTGTGTCAGCACACACACACACACACACACAAAGTTGCCCTCTTGGCTTATCCAATCAGCTGTTTTATAGTATGTCTGGTAGATTTGTTTGAGATTTTAAGAAAAGAGGACTTCATTAGCTTTGTCATCTGAGAGTCTGGGGATCTTATATCTGCATTACAGGTGCGTTATCATTACATGATGGCCAAATTTCAGGGATATTCTTACATACAATTAAAGTGATAACAATTGTCTGAATATACATCTTAATAATAAGAGACTCACATTGTCCATGTCTGGTCTAGTGAGTGATAGAAGTTATAGACCAACAGATATAGAGGCCACCTGTTTCTACAAGGCTGCCTGAAGAGCTGGATTTAAATTAGGGTTCATCCCTGAAATAAATGAAACAATATTGAATTGAAGTAATTGAATCCAGGTAGAAGAAATAGATTGATAGAGTTATGGTTCTTTTTTTAAAGCTCTTCTGTCTAATAGCATTAAAATCAGGTTTAATGCTGAGATCCATTGCTGAAATAAGAGGAAAGAATTATGGAAGAAGATACATGATAGTGTTAAGAAAGGGAGCAGTTAATTTATATTTAATTTCTTCAGTTTATATTCCAGGTGAGAGAAATAATTTTAGGGAGAGTATTTAAGGGAGATTCATTAGGGAAGAATTAATTACCATATATGGTTCCCTATAATTTCTCTCCTTCCTGTTAATATTACTGGACATGGGAATCCTAGCTATGTATATGCTAGTTTCTTACTTTATCTTTATGTCAAAAGCTAACATTGAATTGCTACATTCACCTCTTATTAATTTCAGTCCATTTTGATTTTCTTTTTAAAAGATGAGACATTATGCTTGTTGTGTTTTGTCCCTACAAGCACTAATGGTTCCTTGCTGTTTTAACCTGTTGCTAGGCCTATTCATCCTAACATATTAGTATTTCTGTTAGTTTACATGTGTAATGCATCATCCAGTCTATGCTTGAGCTCATTTTATTTATATATATTTTGGTTATTTCTAATTTGTTAATATTTTAAATTTGAACTTTGTATTTTTACTAACTTTGCTGTATTCTTTCAGTTTAATAATGGCTGCATGTTTTAATTTTCATATATACGTGTGTGTGTGTTATGTATGTGTGTGTGTATGTGTGTGTATGTATGTGTATATATATATATATATATATATATATATATATATATATATATATATATAATACACATATATATGTGTGTGTGTGTCTCTGTGTGCTTGTATATGCTTATATATGCATATATATCTGCATATATATATATATATATACTACGTATATATATACTACATATATATATACTACATATACTACATATATATATATACTACATATATATATATATACTACATATATATATATACTACATATATATATATCTATATATATATAGATATATATAGATATATATAGATATTACATATATAGATATTTGTATGTATGTTTTTTTTAATTTGTAAAAAACCAATCAAATCTAACATGGATTTTGCTCTGATTGTGTTTTGGTTTCTAGTGGTGGGGCAAGTCTGACACTTAACAACTTAATGTGGTCTCTTCAAAGTCTGACACACAAACAAGTAAAAAATAAACTAAACACGTTAGTTGTTTTTTTTGTTTTTTTTTTACAAAAATCAAGTGGTGCTTTTTAGGTGATGGATATGATTGTATAAACTAGATTGATTTAATGCTTTTTAAATGTCAATTTCTTCATTTTTCCCCATTGCTTTTTTTCCTGTTATGCACAAAAGTTGCCCAGCACACCATCAGAAAGTATGATGATCCTTCCTGAACTCTGTTCCTGTGGAAAAATCTTACCAGCAGGTGTTCTAGTTTTTTGTTTTGTTTTTATATAAATATCTTTTCCCTTTTATTGGGCAATTGTTGTCCCTAAGTAGTTCTTATTTCATTTATTTTGCATGCATACATGTAGAAAATTATCTTGTTCGCCATGTGTTAAAATGTCATTGTAAAAGAAGAATATATTATTGGAATATTTTTGGTTTGTTTCTCTCTTCTGTCTGTCAGGATAATATTGGACACCGCTTGCTACAGAAGCATGGTTGGAAGCTGGGCCAAGGCTTGGGGAAATCTCTTCAAGGTAAGTAAAAAAAACAACCCTAACCATTAAAATATTCTTGTCCTTCAAGTTAGATTTCCAGTTTAGATTCTTCCCCTCCCTTCTTGCCCTTGTACTTATTGAGTTTTACATTTATCATTATTACACTCAGTTTCTCTTCATATATATCAGTCAAGTATGTGGTCTGTATTCTGAATTATGTATATATATATACCAGGTTTTATTTAAGGGAAGTTGAAAGCTGGATATTGCAGGAGGAATATTGTATGGTGGGAAACCTATGCATCATTCTGTTGTTGACACAATTGTTTAGTCCTAGTGTCATCATGATTTTATTATCACCTTTGGTGGATGAAACAGAAGAAAAAATGCAATAAGTCTCCTCTCCAGAAAATAGTTATTTTTTAACTTAGGAGGTGATTTTCAACCTTAGATACTTAGATTTTAGGCTAAAATTGAATATTATCTGCATTGCATTAGACTAAAATTGAATATTGTCTGCATTGGAGATTTGAGACTTGAAACTAACATAGTAATGTCACTCTAAATAGTAAATTTCAAAACCTACCGAAATCTAATTAATGCAAATTATTTGTTACTGCAATTTATTCACTTGAAGTTGCTTATGAGAGGTTACACATTTTGCTTAGAAGAATATTTACTATAATTAGCATTGACCCAATACAAACTTCTGATTTTTTCTTCCTAGTTTGATTCCCCACCCCATTTCACATCAGCCCATATAACCTAGGTATATTATATGTACATATATTGAGTGTTACTTTTTTCTTTAAGCTGTGGGACATTTTAGTTAGGTATGAGAGGTTTTTTTTTATAACTAATACAGATTTAGTGAGTAGTCGCAAAGCAATTTAGACAACAGGACAACAGAATGACAAGGTCATTCTGAAAGTAGAATCCAAATATATATTGAAACTTACTACATCCTCTAATATGTTTCATTCCTATTATGCTCCAGTGCAGCTTACTTATTAATTAAAGGGGTGAGGGTTTTTTTGTACTGCATGAACAATCCAGAGTAATTATTAAGTAAGCGCTGCTTAGCAAGCTAAGGTATATTTATATAACTAAGGTACAGAAGTGGTTTCATATGATTCCAGAATTGAAAAGACTGTTCTTTTGAAACAGCAAAATTAATTGCAAAAAGTTATAATGAGAACATGAATTCCCAAAATACGTTGTTTGGTGTTTATTTGTGCAACTGCAAATTAGTTCAGATTAAACACACTCTCACACCTGCATGTGTGTGTGTGTGTGTATTTCTACTTTTATCACATTTAACAAATTCTATATTTACTGAATTTCAATTTAAAGCTAAAATCTTGGGGAAATACTTCAGAGAGGTACTCTGGAATGCATACAAGAATGTTTTTAGTATTTTTTTTTAATTATTAAAACATGTCTTTTCTCAGGTTTGCAATGGCTTCTCCCTTCTGTCATTGCATTTGTATGCATGCATAGTTGCTTTGTTTCACTATGTGTTACAGAAGCAAAACAGAGGTGTATGCCTGCACATGCAGAATGCAGGAGCAATTTCTAAAGCAGCCATGTGAGTCTGAAAAGTCTATGGTTGCTATAATGATTCAAAAAGGGCTTCATAAATACCGTAGTGCACTTTGAAGAACCTCTTTTGAAAGCTATTGTCTATTAGCTTTCATTATTTATATGTTCCCGGTGACATGAATTGGAACATAATCTGAACTCTTGCATAGAAGCTCTATCTAGAAGGCTCATTTTAAGATTCCTGTCTAATGAGAATTGGTATATTAAAATCTACCCAGCACCTTATGGTACATTAAAGCAGGGGTCTCCAAACTACAGCCTGCAGGCTACATCTGGCCCTACAGAAGGTTCCTTCTGGCCCACCAGCAACTCCCATGTGTTGTGCTCCAGTCCTTTCCAAACAGCACAAGGAGAGAAAGCAGGGTTGTATTCACCACTGTTTGGAAAGGAAGGTAGGATTCCCTTAATTTCTCTGATGGGGAAGATGTGTGTGTGTGAGCCAGCTGGAGGATTGCTGGATGAGGAAGGGGAAGCACCTTCTCTTTAAAATTTGCCCCAGCTTTGAGCCGGTTGGAGGATTGCTTCTTTTGAGGGATGGTGGTGTGCCCCTTGGATCATTCCCCTGCACATATCATCATGCCCTGAATTTAAAAGACTAGATTTACTGAAACTCTAGAACTGTCCATTTTTGTTTCTTTATAATATTTGCTTCTGAAAAGCAGTAAATAATTGCTGGAGTCATCTATTACTTTTAATTCAAAATTCTTCTAATAATGGGCTATGTTTTAAAAAAAAAACTTTCATTAGGTATGGGAAATTGTTATGTTGCTAATATTGAAAGAGCTTAGCTTGCAGATATGCATAGGAATATCCAGATTTTTGGTAATACCTGTAATATTTTTTTATTTCACTATATAATAACTTTCTAAAGTAGCTATAATACACATAAGATTATTAAATATTCCTTTTGGTCACTTTTAATATTTCCATTTGTAATAGTGGCAGGGTTCTGAAGCAACTTCATGATAATTATTAAATTATTAAAAGTAGTATTAAATCTAGTATTATAATGCACTTTAGCTCTGAAACGTTCATGTTTCATGCAAAAGTGTATTACAAGAAATCACCATTAAAACTGGTAGTTAAAGCACGATGGGTGAGCTACTGTAGGACCTCTTCATTTAGGGACAATTGGACTCGATTACATTTATGTTGTGCATAATGAGGGGAAATGGCTGCTATGGTAGAGGCTTTCCCATTTACAATGTTACCACCACAACAGGTCACAAAACATCAGTTTACTTAAAGACAAATGCAAAGTTGTTTCTGCCACTTTTTTTAGATAACACAACACTCTTTGTCAGCCTAAGGTTTACCTTTATTGTCTTAGGACCATTTGTGTATTTATAGACAAAACCTACCTGCCACCTACCATCTAAGAATTTCTATGACATATTTGTGCAATCCAAGATTATTCATGAAAATAAGATGAATCAGAGTTTGATTTGATGTTAGTCTATAGTTTAAAGTTCTGATTGAATTCACCCACTCTCTTTTTAAAATGAAGCCAACATTTTCAGTGTGCTGCATTCTTTATTTGATAATTTTTATCTTATGTGATGCAATGGTAAAATGTTAATTGTGAAGTTCTTACATCATGAAATAACTGAAACAGTGCTGGGTGGTTCAACATTCATGAATATGACAAAATAGGAAAGTTTATATGTTATACTGAATCCTATATCCTCTGTTTACAAATCACAGTAGCAGAGTTCTTAAAACTGTTCTCTCTCTCTGTGGTTTAATGCAAGGATAGGCAATTAATTTTCCCAATGAGAAATTGGGAATTAAATTTCCCCTGCACCCCCCATTGCCATTGCTGCTGCGAGCCAGATAGGGACAGCCTATGGGCCAGATGTGGCCAATGGGCTGTAAAATGTCCAAGTCTGATTTAATGTCTAATAAAAAAACTTTGTCATTCCAAACAATTTCCCCAGAAAATTCCAACTATATTTATTAATGATGAGCAGATAGAATATGTTTCTCTGAGAACAGTAACTGAAATTTCTGAAAAGTAAAATAGAGGTATTTTAACTCTTTGTTCTTTAGAGAGAAAATACTGTATAACAGGATTTATTTTTAAAATTCATAATTATTCCATACTTGTGTAAGCATTTAATGTAGTTAATTCAGCCATTTTATTATATTTTTCATGCTAGATTTTTGCAAAATTCTACTTGTAGTCTCTAGTTAACATCCTCTGCTAAGTGATCTTGATGCTCTAAAAAGAAACTTATATGGTCACCCATCTTAATTTGGTCAAGAAGTGGTTCCTAATAATACATAAAGTAACACAGAATAAATAAACAATAATGCAATGTAATCAAGCTTCCTGGTAAACCATAAGAATAATATTCCTCATTTTCTTTTTTACTGGCTTTCTATGACAGCAAACTGGCAGGTCTTTTCTTTGATAATGAAAGCTATTCATTAAAAAAAAATCTTAACATTCAGAGAAGTAATAATTACATTCATATTTGAAGTACTATACAATAACATAGTGCTAATCATTCACTTCTGGCATATAAATTATTTCCCTAAATTGGGGGATGTCTGGATGGTGAGAGCAAGAGATCATGTTGAAACAACATACAGATTTTTTTTCATTTAGAAACTGAGGGATCGAAACTGAAAATAAAGTTGTTTCCCTAAATGGAGACAGTAACCCACAGCCAACCAGGCTGATCTCTAGAAAAGCAAAGTAGGTAGAACATAATTAGTGTTTGTACTGGAGATTACAGGAAATCCTAGGATTGAAGGCTAGGAAGTTGAAAACATTACATGGGCAAAAATATGAATTTGTTCAGATAACAATTGCCAAAAATATGAATTTGTTCAGGTAACAACCAGCAAGAGAGTGTTTTTGTTTTACTTTCTTCCTGAAACATCCCATGGTGACATATAAAAAGAAAGGATAATAAATAATTTATAACAAATAGTTTGTTTCATAAAGTGATTGACAGTAAAACAAGATGGTATAACAGGGAACAGGAAAACTCATTAAAATGATTCAGAAGGATTAAGTGTTTGTGGTACTTTAATGTCCACAAGATTATAGTATTGCTGCATCGATGGTCAAGATATAGTGAAGGGAAAAATTATTAGATCCCCTGCTGATTTTGTACATTTGCCCACTGACAAAGAAATGATCAGTCTATAATTTTAACGGTAGATTTATTTTAACAGTGAGAGACAGAATAACAACAACAAAAGTCCAGAAAAATGCATTTCAAAAAAGTTATAAATTGATTTGCATTTTAATGAGTGAAATAAGTATTTGACCTCCTTAGTACTTGGTGACAAAACCCTTGTTGGCAATCACAGAGATTAGACGTTTCTTGTAGTTGACCACCAGGTTTGCACACATCTCGGGAGGGATTTTGTCCCACTCCTCTTTGCAGATCCTCTCCAAGTCATTAAGGTTTCGAGGCTGACGTTTGGCAGCTCGAACCTTCAGCTCCCTCCACAGATTTTCTATGGGATTAAGGTCTGGAGACTGGCTAGGCCACTCCAGGACCTTAATGTGCTTCTTCTTGAGCCACTCCTTTGTTGCTATGGCCGTGTGTTTTGGGTCATTGCCATGCTGGAATACCTATCCACGACCCATTTTCAATGCCCTGGCTAAAGGAAGGAGGTTCTCACCCAAGATTTAACAGTACATGGCTCCATCCATTGTCCCTTTGATGCAGTGAAGTTGTCCTGACCCCTTAGCAGAAAAACACCCCCAAAGCATAATGTTTCCACCTCCATGTTTGACGGTGGGGATGGTGTTCTTGGGGTCATAGGCAGCATTCCTCCTCCACCAAATACGGCGAGTTGAGTTGATGCCAAAGAGCTCAATTTTGGTCTCATCTGACCACAACACTTTCACCCAGTTCTCCTCTGAATCATTCAGATGTTCATTGGCAAACTTCAGATGGGCCTGTACATGTGCTTTCTTGAGCAGGAGGATCTTGCGGGCGCTGCAGGATTTCAGTCCTTCATGGCGTAGTGTGTTACCAATTGTTTTCTTGGTGACTATGGTTCCAGCTGCCTTGAGATAATTGACAAGATCCTCCCGTGTAGTTTTGGCTGATTTCTCACGGTTCTTTTGATCATTGAAACTCCACGAGGTGAGATCTTGCATGGAGCCCCAGACGGAGTGAGATTGACAGTTACTTTGTGTTTCTTCCATTTGCAAATAATTACACCAACTGTTGTCACCTTCTCACCAAACTGCTTGACAATAGTCTTGTAGCCCATTCCAGCCTTGTGTAGGTGTGCAATCTTGTCTCTGACATCCTTGGACAGCTCTTTGGTCTTGGCAATGGTGGAGAGTTTGGAATCTGATTGATTGATTGCTTCTGTGGACAGTTGTCTTTTATACAGGTAACAAGCTGAGATTAGGAGCACTCCCTTTAAGAGTGCTCCTAATCTCAGCTCGTTACCTGTATAAAAGACACTTGGGAGCCAGAAATCTTGCTGATTGATAGGGGATCAAATACTTATTTCACTGTTTTTCATGGTGCTGTTTTTGATAGGTTGGACTGTTTTTTTCCTTTTGTGTAAAGATAGATGCAAAAAAAGAGTTAAGTAGTTTTACTTTCTCCCTGTTGTTTTTTACCTTCTTGCCACTTTCTCCTATTAATGGGCCAATTGTTTCCTTGATTTTTGTCTTGTTTTTTACATGTTGAAAGAAGCTTATTTGTTATTTCTGACTTTTACCTTGGTTCATTTTGAGCCTTAGCTTTCCTCAGTTTATCTTTGCAGACTTGGGCTATTTGCTGATATTCTGCCTTAGTTATGTGCCCCTCTTTCCACTTTCTATACTTGTCCTTTTTGTCTTTTAATTTATCTGAGAGTTCTTTGTGCAGCCATACTGGTTTCTTTTGAGAGCTGTTATTTTTCTTCTTCATTGGAATTATGCTAGACTGGGCTTTTATAATTTCCTTTTTCAAAATTTCTCAAGCTCAAGGTTTATTGAAATCACTCTTAAAGTACAAGACTCTAGTTTGACTTTGTTCTATTGCTTGTCCTTGCATAATGTTGAATTCCAATACTGCATGATCACTCTCCCCTAAGATTCCTGTAACTTCAACACCTTCTGTCATTTCATCTCTCTTAATGAGAATTAAATACAATATGGCTGACCCCTAAGTCCCTTCTCTACTACAAAGTTGTCTGCTAGGTTTGTCAGGAACCTGTTTGATCTTCCACCTGGTGCAGAGTTTGTCTTCCAGTTGATGTCGGGATACTTAAGTCCTCCATTACTATTACGATGTGCTTCCTACATATCTTAGTTAACTTACTAGCAAAAAGTTTGTTTCCTCTGTTTGGTAGGGTGACCGATAGTATATACCTAAGGCAATGTCATTTTGTTTCCTTTTACATTGACCTAAATGCATTCAAGACATTTTTCATCATTGTTCTGCTGTATTTCTGTAAAGATGTAGTTATTTCTTATAAATAGTGCAACTCCTCCTCCTCTTTTATTAGGTCTGGTTTTTTAAAAAAAATAATTTAAATCCCTCTAGCAGTATATTCCATTCGTGCATTTCATTCCCACCAAGTTTCTGTAATGGCAACAATATCATATCTGCCCTCATTTATTTGAATTTCTAGTTCACCCTGTTTATTCCTCATACTTTGTGCAATTTATGAAATTACATCTTAGAGAGTAGAGGCAGATTGTATCCCATGAGGCACATGTTAGGATAACTAATATAGTCTCTGTCACCAGAATGATGAAGTCAACTGGAAGGAGAATTCTTCTAGTGAAAAAGCAGGTTTGAAAAGAATTCCTCCCTGTCCCATGAGAGTAAAGCTCCTTCACTTTGGCTATACCTTCTCAAAAAGAACAATAACTTGTGGTTAGTTTCCACTTCTGGAGAAGAACATGAGAAAAAAAGAAATAAGTCAAGATCACAGGAACATCTCACAACAAGATCTGTTCCCTGACTTTGTTACAGTCATGAAGCACTGAGAGCAGATTATATAGAGAATATTGTTGTAGGATTGTAAGGACATTTGGGAGTGTGGATTGCTGTATCCTCTGGCATGCTGCCTTACAATACCAATAAGTAGAAGAAGGGAGATAGTCCCATTCACCTATTAACTGAGAAGTAGAAGGATCACCAAGCATAGAAATATAGCTGGAAAGCCCTTATAGTGATCTCCCAGACATCACAGATAAGTGCTGTTTCTCACACAGCATTAAGAATGAAAAGTTGTTTCTCTTGATTGCCTTGAATTAAATGCTTAATTCTGCTATCTCCTACTCTCAGGAATGCAATGGGGAGAAGGAGCAGCCACGGTTGTGTGTCTATGGAGGGGGAGGAGAAATATTATGGGGAATGCAGATAGTGCAAACCTCTATTTGATCTCCAGTTATTTTGTCCCTGAGGAAAAGGTACCCTGAGGGAAAAGCTTATGGACATGCTTATGTGAGAAATAGAGAGCATCACTGCTTTCTCTTTCTATGAACATAGAAAATCTCCAGTTTTGAGCTGAAAAATTGATTAACTAGGAAACATTCATAATGCATACATTTAAAGAACAACATTGAAAGTGCCTTCATCTCAGTAAAAAAGTTGTCCATAACTAACCCATGTTACTTAATCTTACTCATTTTCTACATCTCCTTCCTCCTCCTATCTCTCATTTTAATCAAACAAGAACAGATGAAGGAGACAAGAAAGAATTCAAGAACATGAGGAAGAGGAAGGATAGATGTGGGAAAGATGTCAACCACCACCAGCAGCAGCAGCTCACTCAGGATTTACCAGAAGTATCTAGGTTCCATAGTTTCAACAGCAGTCTCAAGCTCAAGTGAAATGGAAGCAGGAAGGTCTAGGGAAACTCTGTGATTTCTGCTGTGAAGGGGAAGAGAGTGAATATTCTAAAGATGATGCTTGCCTATCCACCCTTTGTTTTGTTCAAAACAAAACTATTATTTGCTTGGCAAAGTGACGAGGATTCTCAAGATAGTAATAGGCAAATGTCAAAGTACATTCAGTTTGTGCCTAGTAATCAAATGGCTTCCGAAATCTTCCCAGACAACTTTCTGATAGCAAATTTCTCTTTAACTTAGTCCTCAAAGAAATGAAGGGAGAACCAATCAAACCTTCATCCCTCCCCAGCCCTAATTAACAAGTCATCTTGCTATAGAAAATAGACATACTGAATATCCTACATAGAAGATCCAGTCATGACCCTTCAGTAGATTAAATGGAACTCTCCCAAGGATCCACACAATTAGATCATAGGTTTCATGAGGTTGCAATTCAAGCAGCAAAAAATACTTTGGTTATGACTAAGGGCTCAGTACTGTGGACATTCACTGAATAGTTTTGTTCCAATTACGTTCTCTCGGCCCATTTACCTCACAAGAAAAAAAAAATTGAAGGAGTACTATATATGTTATCGTGAATTCCCTGAGAAAAGATTAAATTTACCAGGAAATTTATTGGCTTCAGCAGATTTATCAAAAGCCTATCTCCATGTTTCTGTCAGTTCAGTCAAGATTTATTAGCTTTGCTTACAATGTTCCAAATCAATGGGATTTCCTTTTGACTGAATTCAATCCCATGTATATGCCTTTACTTCCACCTAGTTCAGTCACTGCATCTGATGAAATGACCTGCAGCTCACAAAACTAAGCCTTTTAATTCTTAGGAAAGAAGCTACCAGACTTCTGATTTTTGTACCATCATATACCAACAGTACCTACATCAGTGTGTGTGTGTGTGGGGGGGGGGGGTTCTGTTTGAGAAACAAATTGTCAAAAAGTACACTACCAGAGAAAGCAGCCCAATTCCTACATTGGTGACTCAGTCAGTGTTTTTCAAGAAATTCTGCTCAGGAAACCAATCAACAGAACACTAAGTGGGACACCCCCTTTGAAAATGGAGGATGTGATCATTCCCTGAGTACTTATTTTCTATCAGTCAACTGGAATTCAGAGCTGTGCATTTGACTTAAATTGCCCTGATAGCCAGAGTGTCAACTCTTATATAACAAGTTTTATTGAATTTTTTTGTTTTACAACCAAGTGCTTAAGACTCATCGTGGAGATAGGGCACTCCATGGAACAAAGTAAAAAATATAATCATACATGAACAATTTAAATTACTTCTTTAAAGGTTCCCTCTCTATTTTATCAATCAAGAAAAAAAAACTATCAATAATATTTCCACCCGTTTTCAGGCTTAACTAACTTACAATTAACATATTCCAATTTGGCCTTACATAAACATATAGTATACAATTCGGGTATCCATATAATATAAATTGTTTCTAACATATACATATTATTCCAATTATTCAATTTATACTTCTCAATTAAATTCTATCTCTTATTCTATTCTATTTCACATACATATTTTATAGATGAACATGACTTTAAGTATTTTAAAACCATACATTTTAGCCTAAAATAATAAAACAATAATTATTTCTAAAATAGACATATAATATAGCTATTATATTTTAATATTTCTCAACTATATTCTATTTCCTATACTCTTATCGAATATTTTTATAAATCAATCCAAATCTCTAAAAGTTCCTCAATTGTTTTAATTTAGTCCACTTAATACATTTCTAATTAACATTCAATCATTGTGAGTAAAAATATCAGTAATATTTCACCAATCTCAATCCAACTCCTTTCATTTTTAGTTATCCAATTTTCCATATTGCCATTCCAGACCATAATCAAATCAATAATTTACATCAATGTTGACTCAGACCAAAATCTTAGACCTTAGAGAGAGTGTCAACTCTTGATGCATAGAGGCAGCATCTCAATAAGGGCTAGGTAAATCACAAAGGAGGATTGAGATTTTGGAATCACCAGAAAGTGGTCACTTCAGCAGAGAGGTATCTCTTTTCGATACCAGCAGAATACATAAAGGTATCAGGAAATATCATATAGTACATATCCAATCTCAAGGAGAATCGGACCTCAGTTGTTGATCTTTTTGCAAATGTAAACAAACAAAAAAAAATTTTTCCAGAACAGCAGAGCATAAGTGGTCAATACATTCACTCTTTTGGCCTCTGGAACTATTCTGTCTATTCCCATCCCGTATCAGAATATCCCATAACATAATTTTTTTGAAGGGATAGATCTTTTCATTGTTCTTTATTGGCATAGTTTTGAGATCTGATGAATATGAACAAGGAACACACATGGCATCCAGACACCTATTCCAGGGACCAATCCATCATTGAAGCTTAGCCTGACTCTGATTATGTCTCTCTAACAGATTAACCAGATGTTGTTCTTGAGCAGTGCCCTAATAATGGGATCAAAAATTTCCATTCCTTGAGGCATTCAAATACAACAGTGATCTCTGACAGAGGTTCTGCAGATGATGCAGTAAACAGCAAATAAAAATTGAATCATCAAATATTTCAGGGTTCTTCAGATTCCTTCAACATGGACTGGAAAGTAAGTTGGTGTCCAGTGTATTATGGAGATAAGTAGCTATACTGAGTAAATGTGATTCTTTCCAACAATCAACAAATACGCTATTCTCAGGCAAATGTTCTCTTTCTACCAATAGTAAATTTTTTCTTAATTTGAAAACTAATTCTAGTTTACCAGTCACTAATATCAGCACCATTCAAACCAGTTAAAAGTTTGACTTGAAGGATGGTATTGCTAGACTAGAGAAACTAGGTGCAATATCAATAATTTGTTGTCAGCTCATTGATCAAGATGGAGATATTTTAAGGACAAATTCTTGCTTCATAACCAAGATACATTTGAATTCCATAGGTTGCAGTTGTGTTATTGGATTTCTGCTCAACCTATCTCATCTCAGGGAATATCTATTCTATGGCATAAAAAAATGTCCAAGGCCCCTGTGTAAAATACGTATTACATTTCTGTGAGTTGGGCATTATGTTTTAACTCCTGAAAATTGGGGCATCAAAGAAATTGGGTGTCCTCCTCATTACTAGCCCCAAGATAAAATAATTGCATTGGCTTGTCTGTGAGTGACTAAAAATTCTATTGGAATCGTAGTCCATTTAAGGTGATTAATGACATCGGCTACCCTAGTTGCAGAGGTACGTGGTACCTCTAATCAATTTCTACTTGCCCATGCCTTTTTACCACAACAGAAGCTAACTTTTTTTTATTGAATAAATAGAATAAAAATCTAGTAATCAGAAGATTATCAAATACCATTCAAATCTGTCTTCATTTGTATTCAGTTACTGCTTTCGTTGAATAATTTGAGGATCCAGAATTCTCAATATATAATGTTGTAGCAAAGCATGTATAATCTCTTGCAACAGTAAAAAGAATTCTGATTGGAAATGTAGAAATTTCTTTGTTCTATTCTTACCTCCCCACAAGAATGGGGAAAGCCCATAATCAATTTAGTAGCATCCTTTTTTTTTGCATTTTCTTGCAACTGGTATTAAAATACTACTTATTGCCTCTGATAATGATGTGATAATACTTAATCACCAGAACTAATAACCATTATCTTCTGTTAAAAAATCTTTGGTAGAATAATATTGGAGGGTATTTGGTGGACAGGTTATCAGCGAGTGCAGAATTTGGAACAGTCTGAATTAGGAGGTCCTGAATTATTTCCACAGATGGTTAATATTAATGTTCTTTGGATTTAAAATCTGCATCATGCTCATGGGCTAATTAAACACTATCCTCCACATTTCTTTCTGTATAAGACATAGTGGAGCATGTTGAAGGCCTACTACTACTGATTCTAATTGAGATGCTATGGGTAGAAACATTAGCAATGCTCCTTTTGTTTACTCTCCCATAAAGAAAGAGGCAGTAATGGATGCCCCCACTTGGCTTCATTTTTATTCTTTACAAAACATCAACAACCAATTTAAATTTCTGAACACAATTCTTTTCTAATATTTTTCTTAATTTTTTTCCCAAATATAAAAAGTAACATAAGGTAATACAAAGTGAAATTAGAGAAAGAAAGAAAAAAGAAATGTATAAAAGAGAAATTATAATTAAAAACAAGAAAAATCTATAAAGAAGCAATTCCCAATCAGTTTTACAGCAATTACATTCAAGCAAATCTTCGCACATCTCTCTTTAAAAATATATCATGTTTCCTTTCTTCCCATATGCAACTGTTTTTAATTGGCAAATCTAAAAATCATCATTTCATTTTTCCTTTTTCAGCAAAGAGTTAATAAGATATCTCCAGTCTTTAATAAAAGTACTTGTCTTAAAAATTTAAACAGAAACCTTATGCTGTGATTTTGATCCACCTGAAGACTGAATAAATGAATGAATATCGACCCACAATTTGTTGTTGTTTTCTATATTTTTGAGCCATGGTCATGATAAAAAGAGAACATGTAGTTTTGAATAAAATCTTGAACTTATCTATATTGTTTCTTTTTAAGTAGAATTACAACTTTAATCAGTGTTTATCCTAATTGTAGAACTGGTTTGTTAGTTTTAAGATAGAGAATAATAGACTTGTTAAGAATCAGACAATGGCTTTAGGTTTAATAGGACAGGTCTTGGTGAATCTTGGTCCTATGTATTCCCTCAAATTAAGAGGAATAGATTAAACTATTAATGCAACTGTAATTAAGAACAATGGAAGTGTATGGGAGAAGGGTCAGGTAGCCTGAGATTCAAATAGGTTCCATATATTACTAAATCATGATGTAACATCATCTGAAGCACAACTAATTGATTAGTTTACACATTAGGCCAAACCGCAATATTACTTGTTTGATTATGTGAAATTATACTACTGATTTTATGCATCATGCCAAATCACAGTATAATTCTGAGAATCCAGTGTAAAGAAGTAAACAGCTTACCAATTAGCGTACACTGCATTAACATGCTAGCTGGATTCATGCAATGGTAAGCTAAAGACAAGCAAGCAACTTTTATGATGCATGCTGTCCAGCTATTGAATGAGAATTTTATCTTCCGCTCGTACAGATGTGTTTTTTATTTTTTTATTCTGCCTTAAAATAGTTAGCACTGCTTTATGGCATTTTTCTAAAATGTATTTTAGAATACTTTTTGTGTTTGTTTTAAGTGGATAATTTTGTGTGTGACAGTTTCTATGTGTCTCCTGTAATATATTTCTTATTCTCCAAAATATTAGTTCCTTTATGTATACCATTCAGCAAGCACATTCTGCTTCTTTAAATCCTCATTTATGTAAAAGAAATAGGAAAACTTCAGAGGAACTGACACCTGCCAGTACTGATCAGAAGGCCACCTCTTCTCTTCCTCTTTTTGTTTTTGTAGCTTATCTTTCAGATATTTGCAAATCTTAAAACAGGTGTTATATAAATATAGCCTGGAATTCTGTCTTTTAAAGAATAATGTGTAGTAGAGATAATTCTCCTGAAACTTGAGAGCATGGGCATAACAACTTCTATACACTATGCTTTTCAATCTTGCTTTGATGGTTATTAGTTTAGTTCCTCCACTTCCTTCATTTGGTGGCTATTACCAAAGGTCTTCTTGCTGTGTTAAAATTGCCCTCTATATTCAGTAAGACAAAACATGCATACTTGAAGTCATGGATAACATTAGGATTTTTGCAAAAGGTAGTGAAAATGGATATGTTGTTAGTCACATGTATTGCAGGCCATTAACTATTTCAGTTGGGTCTGTGTAATAGAGTGATCATAAACTTGTGTTATGCTGAAAACTTTTCTTGGTTCCTGGTTATACAATTTGTCAATACATCCTGAAATCCTGGCAAGACTAGCATTAAAAATAAGTTTGTCTGTTTAAATAGTTAGAGCTATATATGCAGTGTCATATGCACATTAATCCAATTTCTGTAAATCACAGGCCATCAAAGGTTTTGAATATATTTTACATTTTTTCCTTCTTATTTATATTACATGTTCTGTTATATCTTGTTGAATCTATTGAACATAAAAGACTTAGGAGGCTGGCCAGTTCCCTGGCGATCCTCTACCACATACTTAATTCATTATCATACCATTTTTAGGGGGAGGTAGCTATTCCTACAGATGTTATCAATGTTTGTTACTTAGCAATAATGATAGTGCTGCAGACATCTATATATGGATTGTGTATTTCATTTTGCTATTGTTTTTAACAGTATAAATAGAATTGCAGATTAGATATTTTTAAGCAATAGAAAATAAAATGTATCTTTTTAAAGACATTTTTATTATCAAAAAAAATTGAAATAGCTTAAGACAAGTTCAGAAAAGCAAGATATGTGAAAGAATTTTGAAAGCTGAGCTGTTGCAGGTGCAAACAGAACATAGATGGTGAATTTGATGCTAATATTTTATAAGGAAGACCATAAGAACTTAACAGGCAATAATTATAACTCAGGTTAGAATAGTGAATAGTGTTTTTAAGTTTAAGTTAAATTGTTTTTCTTAATTGTCTTTGCTTCTTTCAAAATTAGTGGGTGACTTAATACAAAATTATGTTTCACTTTTGAACATCGTTTGAATTAATTATTTGGGAAAGTTAAATTCACTCATATTAAATTAACATATCTAAGGCTTCCTAGAAGAAAGAAGGATTGCCTAACACCTCCATGTATATAGCTCTGAGCTCTTTAGAAGCAGGACTGAGCAAATGTAAGATAGCAGAAGGAATATTATTTGCTCATCTTTTGCCTCTTTGATATTTCAGAATTGGCCAGAAGCTGTTATATTTACCTTTTTTTAAAATGAAGATATAATTTCCCTTTTTAAAAATAGGCTTGAGGATACAATATTTTACAACACATAACATATGTGGAAATGAATATGTATAAGCACTTAGAATCTGTAAAGTCTAGAAGACCTTTAATTTGATCAAATCATTTTTCACATTATTATGGAAAGTTAAAAGTTAGCAAGTGTTCTGTTGAGAGATTTCAATAGCATGATTATTAGATTGCAAAACTGGAATGTTTTATATTATATCTTAGTGGGAGGAAATATGTGGGTATTTGAGAGTTCTGCAGAGTGTGTTTCTTTGCTCTTCTGTCCCCATTCCTGTATACGGGATTATGCAACTAATCCTTTGAGTGTAGCTTCTTAAAACAGTAGTCTGGTATTCTTTAACACTGTGTTATATACAGTAATTTAAAGTACCTGCTTTGGTCCTGATTAGGGGAAAAGTAGTAAATATGATGTACATTCTGCATGTGAATTCAGATAACCAGATCAATTTACATGGTAGCCTAATACTTTAAAACTTACAGTGAGGTAAAAAAATTATTTGACAGAAGAGACAGAATAACAACAAAAAAGTCCAGAAAAATGCATTTCAAAAAAGTTATAAATTGATTTGCATTTCAGTGAGTGAAATAAGTATTTGGCCCCTTCGCAAAACATGACTTAGTACTTGATGACAAAACCCTTGTTGGCAATCACAGAGATTAGACGTTTCTTGTAGTTGACCACCAGGTTTGCACACATCTCGGGAGGGATTTTGTCCCACTCCTCTTTGCAGATCCTCTCCAAGTCATTAAGGTTTCGAGGCTGACGTTTGGCAGCTCGAACCTTCAGCTCCCTCCACAGATTTTCTATGGGATTAAGGTCTGGAGACTGGCTAGGCCACTCCAGGACCTTAATGTGCTTCTTCTTGAGCCACTCCTTTGTTGCCTTGGCCGTGTGTTTTCGGTCATTGCTATGCTGGAATACCCATCCACGACCCATTTTCAATGCCCTGGCTGAGGGAAGGAGGTTCTCACCCAAGATTTAACAGTACATGGCCCGGTCCATTGTCCCTTTGATGCAGTGAAGTTGTCCTGTCCCCTTAGCAGAAAAACACCCCCAAAGCATAATGTTTCCACCTCCATGTTTGACGGTGGGGATGGTGTTCTTGAGGTAATAGGCAGCATTCCTCCTCCTCCAAATACAGCGAGTTGAGTTGATGCCAAAGAGCTCGATTTTGGTCTCATCTGACCACAACGCTTCCACCCAGTTCTCCTCTGAATCATTCAGATGTTCATTGGCAAACTTCAGATGGGCCTGTACATATGCTTTCTTGAGCAGGGGGACCTTGCGGGCGCTGCAGGATTTCAGTCCTTCACGATGTAGTGTGTTACCAATTGTTTTCTTGGTGACTGTGATCCCAGCTGCCTCGAGATCATTGACAAGATCCTCCCGTGTAGTTCTGGCTGATTTCTCACGGTTCTCTTGATCATTGAAACTCCATGAGGTGAGATCTTGCATGGAGCCCCAGACCGAGGGAGATTGACAGTTATTTTGTGTTTCTTCCATTTGCAAATAATTGCACCAACTGTTGTCACCTCACCAAACTGCTTGACAATAGTCTTGTAACCCATTCCAGCCTTGTGTAGGTCTACAATCTTGTCTCTGACATCCTTGGACAGCTCTTTGGTCTTGGCCATGGTGGAGAGAGTGAATCTGATTAATTGATTGCTTCTGTGAACAGTTGTCTTTTATACAGGTAACAAACTGAGATTAGGAGCACTGCTCCTAATCTCAGCTTGTTACCTGTATAAAAGACACCTGGGAGCCAGAAATCTTGCTGATTGATAGGGAATCAAATACTTATTTCACTCATTAAAATGCAAATCAATTTATAACTTTTTTGAAATGCGTTTTTCTGGATTTCTTTGTTGTTATTCTGTCTCTCATTGTTAAAATAAACCTACCATTAAAATTATAGACTGATCATTTCTTTGTCGGTGGGCAAACGTACAAAATCAGCAGGGATCAAATATTTTTTCCCCTCACTGTACTTGTTAAATAATCTCTCATTGAAAAGATGGAAATTCAAAAAGTCCATATTAAAATGAAATGTGAGTTTTGCAAATCTTGCATTTTGTCTCTGGATTGAGGTTTTTTTTTCCTTTTAAAAGCACCTACATAGTAATGTTGCCTGCCTGCCTGTCTTCATCACATATACCGAAGGGGGAAAAAACATCCAAATAACTAAAGTGCTATTTCAGACTTGTTCTGATATTAGTTACTTTCCCATATGCTATTTTAAAGATAGTTTTAAAATTCATTTGATACTTTTTATTCTGTTGATACACTTCTTAATTCTCTAATAATTCATTGTATTTATTTAAGTTTCTTACAGGTTAAAATTTCTTTTGTAAATTACTGAAGGGTCTTTGTTAATGAGCACTGGATGGTGTTTAAAGATTAATAGGCAGCAATAAAACCAATCTGCAGAATCACTCTAAAAACTTACTTTAAAATAGATTTGTAGCATCGAATATCCTTCTATTTGTGAAACTTGCTTCTTTTTTTTAAGGCTATACTTCAGTTAACAGCTCACAAAAAATCTTGATTATCTCATGAGGTCCATCTCCCCCAATATTCAGTAATCAGAAAACCATTAAAAATGGATTGTGGATTGATAATCTAATTCATAAGTGATATTAGACCCAGTTTTGTCTGATTTCTTGGAGACCAAGGCTGCTTTGATGGGCTATTTATGCTGGAGTGAAAACTGAAAATAAGCACTATATCTTTGTTCTGTTAGATTTTCTGATAGAATCATACTATTCTTTCAAATTGCCTGGTTAGGTTTGGACTTGGGGATTAGGGTCGGCAAGAGGCCTAGCTTGAGAGCAGGAAATGAAATTGTACTCTTATACTGGCCATAGAGAATTATCGTCTTATTTCATTCTAACATGTATATGACGTTAGTGGGAAAAGTTATCCCACAAAGTGCAGAATCATTGGTTTGAATGTAAAACAAACAACAGAACAGAACAATAGAGTTGGACTGCTCAGGCAGGAAACCCTATACCATTTCAGACAAATGGTTGTCCAGTCTCTTCTTAAAAATCTTCCAGTGTTGGAGCATTCACAACTTCTGGAGGCAAGTCTTTCCACTGATTAATTGTTCTAACTGTCAGAAAATTTCTCCTTAGTTCTAGCTTGCTTCTCTCCTTGATTAGTTTCCATCCAACTCAGTTACAGGTAGTCCTCCAATTATGGCCATGATGGAGTATCCTCATAATGGTCACATGTCACAATGGCCATTAAGTGAAACATCTCACTTAATGATTCCCCCATCCCAGTTCTCCCCAATACAATTGTGAAACAAACATACAGATTGTTAAGTGCAGCACTGGGTTCCTCAGGGATGGAGGCCTAGTTACAGGCCCAGGCCTGCTTGCCCTGGCCTTCCCAAGGTCTCCTCCATCCTCCAAGACACCCCATGCTCTGCTTTCTGCCCCTTGGGTCCTCACAGGCCTTTTCCTACTCCCACCAGATCTCCTCATGCCTCAACCATTCCCATCCACCAGGCCATACACCCTCCTCCTCACTTTTTGAAGCACTCTGAAGCCTTCCAGAGCACTGAAATAGATCGCCTCATCACATAGCCATGTTACGCAATTCCAGAAGTGACATCAATATTTACAGCTACCAGAATGAAATTTGGCCACTGGAAACATTGCGCCTGCCTCTGGAATTGTACCATGTGGTCAAGGTACAAAGCAACCACTTCTGCTTTGCTAACATGGTCTACATAGCCTTCTAGAAATCTATAGACCTTAACCTTGTTAAGGCAGCAAAACAGAACAATTTGAAAAAGATTTTCAGCCCCTTTATAGGCATAATACTCTTTTCCAAATGTTTCTCGACTTAGGTTTCTTAATTGGATGGTGGGAAGGGACAAAATGGCAGTCATGAGACAAACCATTCCATTGTGCTGCTTTACGAGGTTGCACAGCGCTGCAGGAAGTTGTAGAAAGCTTCTGCAGCACTGTGCAAATCCTTTTAAAGCAGCAACATGGGGCAGTTTGTCCATGGGCTGGAATTGCGCCATACAGCTAAGCAACAAAGCGACCCTTTCCAACTCTGTGGAAGGGTTCAAAGCTCTTCCAAAGGTAAGTGAGGAGAGTGTTAAGGATTGGTGGATGGAAAAATGGTTTCAGGCCACAGAGAGCCATTGGGGAAAGGATATGCTTGCATATCCTGATAATGGCGGGGGGGGGGGGAATAGTTATTTGAGAGCCAGATTGTAGGTATCTTTTGGGGGGGCAGCCCACCATAACTTCAAATGACTGTTAAGTGACTAATTGTAAGTTGAGGACTATTTTTTTTATAAAAAGAGGCAGTAGAAACTTTAAGCCTTGGAGAAAAAAAAAAAAAAAAAAGACGAAATTTAGTTAAGATAGAAATTACTTTTTAAAAAAAAAAAACATTTTGTTGATTTTTTTTACAATGACAATCTTTAGTGCTTAGTAAACAGCATGTTGTCTGGGTTCATATATTTTAAAAACAATAATAACTTCTATAATTCCATAATCAATATATTAATTAATAGTTTGTTTCCTTGATCTTCCCTTCTTCCAATAATATTCTCCTTTATCAGCATTAGACAGATATAATTCTTAATATTTTCAATGCATGCAAAGTTGGATATAGACTTTTTTTTGTATTTGTACAAGTAACAATGACATCCATATATAACATCTTTTCTGATTGACTTATATTTCAATTGTATTTGTAAAAGTCATCTTATTAAATCACTATACATCCTGTTTTCAGAATTCTTATTTATACTTAATTTCCCCTCAATATTCAGACCATTCTTATCAGTCACAATTGTCTCAAAATTGATTACCTTTAAATATCCAAACTTTTCATTTACTTATACCATCCCAATATTTTCATATTTCATATATTATAAAGATACTATACTACTTATATATCTTATAGCATCCACATATAACATCTTTTCTGGTCGGCTTATGTTTCAATTATATTAGTCAAAGTGATCTTGTTAAGTCACTATAAGTCCTGTTTTCAAAATTCTTATTTAAGAGTTTTCCCTCAGTCTTCAAATCATTCTTCTCGGTCATACTTCTCTCAAAGTTAATTACCTTTAAATGTCCTAACTTTTCATTCACATACATCGTCCCAATATTTTTACATTTCATATATTATAAAAAATACTATACTACTTATGTCTCTTATCCCTTTTACTATAACTCCTTTATATCCAAAATTTTCTATTATTTTAACCATATTCAATCAAGTGTTTAATCATGTAGTACTCCATCTGGTAAGTCGAATCAGGTCTCTTGAATCTCACTGTAGCCTTCTTCTTTTGCCAAGTAGCTTTCCAAGTTAGTATATTCTGCTTGCCAAGGGATTCCTGTATTTTTGTAAATATTGTTAGGAGTGAGAAAGACAGGTTGTATATGATGTACACTTTGCTTTGATTAATAACCTAGGAATGGGTTTTTAGCCTTTTTAAAGACATGATAGCACTTTTTCAAAATATTTTTGGATTTGGGTTTCTTACTTGGATGGTCAAATTGCAGTTATAAGATTTATACAAGTTAACTTAGTAGGTTCTCATCCTTGACAGGCAACTGTTGAATATAATTTGTTCACACTCAGATTAGCATATTACAATTTCTACATAACACTGTCCTTGAAATATATTTGCATCTACTACTAGAAGAGAATGCTGCTCCTATGGTAGTAGTGCTAACACAATATTTGATCAGATACTGCTCAGTTCCAAGAATTGGTTACTTCTTTCAAAGTCTGAAATGGTTTCATGTAAAAATACCCCAAATGGATTTTTCCACCAAGTGGGATAAGAGAAATTAAGTTCTAAAGTAAGGCTAAGTCAGTATATATATTGGACAAAATTGCCTTGGTTGTGGTAAATAGCTCTGAAACCTATCTAGATGTTTATTCCCTGCTAGAAATATAACAGAAATGTATTCCCTTGCTTGGGTTGCCATTGCTCAATGTCACTTCTGTCTTGTTTTAATTGCTGCCCATTTTATTCTCTATTAGTCTTAAATATTTTTTTACATTGTGTTACTACATTGAAACCTCTAAGACTCTTGGCCAAAAGTGGCAAGTGTGTTTTAATACAAATACATAATATTAGTATAATTTATTTCAGAATAGTTTTGTATAGCCTGTAACCATGACTCTTAATATTTTATATTTTAAATGATAAAGGACAGTATTGATAATTAGAGAATGGGATAAAGGGTACGCAAAGACCAAAATAAATGTATTATGTTGCAGTTCTGTTTACATTCCTTAAATGTTTTTGCAGTATTCAATATCAGAAACTTTAAATTATTTTTCTAAAGGCTGTTAACTAGAATTATAGTAATAAATCCATTTAGAATAGTCACTTATTTCTTTTGCCATGAGCTGCTTTCTAGATTTAAAAAACATCTGCTTAGCCCATTATATTTGACCCAGCTGGAGAAAGGATGTTGGCAAAAGGGATGAGAATAGTTATTCCCTCCCTCTGTACCACTTGCCCAATATTCAACTACTTATCTCTTGGCTGTTTTAAAATGCAGACCTGCAAAACATTGGAAGATTGAATTTTATTCATATTATTGGACCCTTTGGTCAAGTAGTGAATATATTTTAGAGCTGAATTATTACTGGTTTAGGTGAGGGCTCTCAGTTGGGGGAAAGTTCTGTTGTATTTTCTCATCAACCTACTAATTTTTAAGTCGCCCAGAGTTACCTTATTTGAGAGATAGGCAGATATAAATTTCATACATACATACATACATACTACATACTCACTCACTCTATGCAAAAGAGCCTTAATTTTCCTCGAATGTGGTCCAGTGTTTGCTTTCAACAATTTAATGTTATTTACTATGTGGATGAGATTATCAGAAGTTTGGGGAACATTCCAAAAAAAGTTATTTCTTAGCACTTGTTACACTGCAAAACAGCCATCCCTCCCCCCTAACTAATTTAATATGAAAAATTATGAATGCCATGTTTATTAAAACTCTTAGCATTAATGTTCAGTATCAGTTATATGCTGAATGCATCTTGAAAATAAGCTAGTGTTATTCAACATACACTATTTCCAGAAAAAGGGTGGCATGGGATGGGTGGAAATCTTAGTGTCAGTCTGATTTCTCCCCCTCCCCTATATTCCCCGCCCGCCTGCCTACTGCATAGGGCCTATTTTCTGCCCCTTGACAGTTTCTGCCTAACAAATGGTGTTTCTTTTTTACAGCATAATGATCCGGGACTTGTTGTGGTGATGGTAAACTTAGTGGTAATTTTTAATTTTCAGACTGAATTTACTTCTTTTTTGTCATCAGAGCACCAAATATGTTAGGCTTACTTTTCTCTGTTGTAGCCTTCATCTTTTCTGCTTGGTCTTTTCGTTTCCCTTTTTTTCCTTTCCATTTCTTCATGCACTCTTTTGTGTCTGATCCTTGTTCATTAAGGGTTTAATGCTCAAAAGGGATGTTTGTGTTAGAACTGCCAAAAATTTGTGGAGATTCACTTCAAATACCAAATCTCTAATACTGTCCAAACTTGATCTCCCCCCACCTTTCCCAAGCACATACTGATTGTTAGCAGTTGCTACGACAATTCAATAGATAATTGAAATTGAAAACATTGACTGCCTTAAGAAGCAAAAGTACTAATGTATTCTTCATATTATAAGGAATCTGTCATATTCATTTGGACAGAACAAATGTCACTCCTTTAGAAATATAATAAAAATTAAAGGAAAAGTATATAATTTAAAATACAGTATTACGAATGTGGTTCTTTTGCTCAAAACTGCAGTCATCGTTTTGTATACAATTGGGCATAAATCCCCTTCGTCCCCTACCCTTCTTACTGGAAATGTGTGTGTATATATATATATATATCTAAATAAAAATTGTACTTAAAATGCTTTTTCACAGATGGCTAGTGTTTACAAATTTGATCACCCTACCCAGGTTTCTAAATTTGAGATACAGCAGGAATTTCTCTCTAGAAGAGTTGTTCAATCTGGAAAATGTTGAAACGTATTCCCAAATTAAATTTACATTGGGGATTGGTTTGCTTCTATTTTAATGGCACATCAAGGGCAAAACTTTATTTAAACCTCATGTTAAATATTGTGAGGAATTACAATTCCTGTTTAATAATTAAGAAATAGAGACAAAGCTGATAAGTCCTCTGACAATAGTGAGACATGAACTCGGATTTCCCAAGTACAGTCTTGTCAGTTGGGCTACTTGTCAAAAAAATAACTCAATTTTTTTTAGAAATGCAATACTCAAGTATTCAAAAATATTATCTGTTATGCCACATGAAGTCCAGTTATTTCATCACGATTCAAGCTTGGACATCTTTTGGCCCAAGGGTATAATTATGTATTTTTGAATGAGAGGAATATTGTTAACACCAATCCCCCCAAGTTTGATAATGAGGGAAGTAAACATTTTGTTTTTTCACTCAAGGTATGCACCAGATAAGGTAAGTAATTCCTTTTTACCAGTGCCCTTACATCACAACTCACAGCGCATGTTGTGATGTAAAAATAAACACCCCCCCCCCAAAGGCTGTGATAGTCGAAGTGCTCGTCTGCCCCATTTTGCTTTGTTTGGCTGGTTATGAGTGAATTAAAATACATATGGAATCTTCAGCATAGTTTGATTAGTTCAAAGTCAGTTTTCTTCGCAACTAGTCCTTTTCACAGCTTATAAGGAAAGGATATGGCAGAATCCAAAAAGCCCATTTTGAGTCTAGCAAGGTTTTAACATCAAGGTTAATCTTCCAAAACTCTGAAATAATTGCATGCTAAATGGGTGTTGCTGGGCACTGGTAATCTGTGTCCTATGATCTGAGAGAATGCATCTTTTCCATTCCTCAATTTTTTTGATCTTCTAGTGTAAAGATCATTAATTTTAGTATTAACTTGCTCAAATATTTGGGCCAAAAGCTAGAAGCAACAAAGAGAAAACAAGGCGAGGTCTGGCAATCAGGATATGTAGGCTTATGATTGTAAGCTGTGAGAATGGCTTGTGTTTGGTTCTCTGTAGCTTTCTGGTCTCTGCACTCCAAAGGCAAGATCTCTAACCAACCCCAAACCAATGTGTACAAAGCGACTTACCAGAGGATAATCATTCTGTCCTACTCACTCAACTGATAGATCTGATTCCCTTGCAGGTAGAACAGATCCCATCCCTATTGTTGTCAAATATGATGTCATGGGCATGGGACGGATGGAAATGGAGGTAAGTGGTCCCTACAACATACACTTTGTATCAGGCAAAATTAAGTGTCTATACATATTTAAAATTATGAAACGTATCTAAATGTTTCTCGAACTGGTATGCTTCTGGACTAGTCTTCATCATCGAACCCCAAGAATTATGAATGTTATAATCCAATGCACATAGAGTGCATCAGTGGGAAAGAATCTTTTGGTCAAAGAAATAATAATGCTTCAGTATAATATAAATGTATAATAGGCTTCAATTAACAAATCTGAGTTTCCAATTAAAGCTCATTTAATTAATGTAAGCACATTTTAAAAATTAGTTAGGCCTGTATGGCTCCTGTATATCAACGTGGTTTTTGTTCTTTTGTTTTTTTGCAAAGAACAAGTTTGCTCAGCTCATTACTATCAGGACACACTCAGAAGTAATATATGTAACTTAATGCCTAAAGAATGCAGCAGGTTTTATTTATTAGATACACTGGAACAGTACTTTCTCTTTTTCAGATATGGAACCAGATACCCTAGCATTAGGTCAGAAAAGAGTCCTGATTTCCACACAAAGAATCTCTTTTTTAGCTATCCCAGGATACAGGCACAGTCTGTAACAGATGTGCATTTTAAAGAATCTACTTGAAACATAAATCATCTGAAAATTAGAACTCCTGTATCCATAGATAATGGTAGAGCTTTTTAAATAGACTTTGCAAAACATTTGGAAGAAGTTTTCATGAAGGAGATGGAGGGCCTCTGAGGAGGGCCTCAAAAGATTGTGTTCTCTCTAAGGGTTGATGTCACCTGTTCAAAGACTTCTTCATGCTATCTCAATACAGGTAGTCCTTGACTCACAACAGTTCATTTAGTGACTGTTCAAAGTTATAACGTCCCTGAAAAAACTGAGTTATGAGCGTTTTTCACACGTACGACCATTGCAGCATCTTCATGGTCAGGTGATGAAAATTCAGATGCTTAGTAGCTGGTTCATATTTACAATGGTTGCAGTATCCAGGGGTCATGTGATAAGCTTTTGGGACTTTCTGACAAGCAAAATCAATGGGAAAGCCAGATTCATTTAACAACAATGAAACTAACTTAATAGCAATGATTCACTTAACAACTGTGGCAAGAAAGATCGTAAAATGGAGCAAAACTCACTTAACATGTCTCAGTAACATAAATTATGGGCTCAATTGTTGTTGTAAATTGAGGACTACCTGCATGTTCGTATATGTGCAGGAAGCACCCCAAGAAACCCATGCTGAGTTAAATAGTATAGATATGCTGTTGAAATGGCCACAGAAGAGTACAAGACATTTATCAAATCACAACTTGTTCATAAAGAGCAAGGTTGTTTTCTTAAAATATAAGCTGATTGACGTTGCTAATAAGGTTGGACAAAATAAAATGGTGGTTTGGATTCCGCTCCTTCTTCCTGCACTTTCTGCTGTTGCACAGACCTTGAAAATATATTTCAATGTGAGGAATTTTTTTCATTCAGCCATGCAAGTATATGGAATTAGTTTATGTACATGATGTAAAGGTTAGGTTATAGGTTTGAGACAGGTAACCAAATTAAATTATCACAAAGTGGAAAAGGCAAGTATTATTATTTTTTTTGGCAGATCTGCTGGCTGGAGTTTATTTTCCTCCATGCAAAATTAATAGAAGGAAAATTTCCTATTCTACTTCAAAAACTGATGTATGTTCAAGTCCCAGATTTTAGAAGGTTCTTTAATTTCAAAATTATTTTCTATTTTAACATCTTTTTAGGGCTTATCAATGGCAGTTATGTACCATGGAACTTTCTGTTACTGCATCAAATGTTTCTGAATATTGGATGTTTTCATTAGAAAAAGGCTTCCTGTGCCTCATCCCAATTTTCTTAAGCCAGTGGAATTAGATTTTTCTCTATCAAATGGAATTTCATTATTCAGAAGTAACAAATAATTAATTGCTGGCTGCAGTTAATATCCAGTCACAGAATATATATTTTTTCTTTAGAAGTTCCTAATCTTATTTTATAGTTGGAAGTTTTCATTCAACAGCGTAGGAAAGAAAGAAGACACTATTCTATATTTTTAATTGGCATGAGTGGGCATGTACTTTGCAAATTTTTTTCTTTGAGGGGGAAAGTAGATTTCTACTACAAAAAAAGTCAGTCCTCTTTTTGAGCTCCAAAATAGATCAGATTTTCTTGAAATAAAATGCCTTTAGAGATTTTTAGCAGGAGTAGATTAGTACATTATTGTACTTTTTTATTCATCTTGCAGATGAAGTAAACTGTTTGAGATAATAAGATATGTTATTATTTATTAATGTTTTCTACTCACTGAATTTTAATGCCCAATGTGTATGACTACCTAATTTGTCTCTGCTTTGATAGCTTGATTATGCTGAAGATGCCACAGAAAAGAGGCGGGTCTTGGAAGTGGAGAAGGAAGATACTGAAGAACTCAGGCAAAAATACAAGGTACTTTCTGCTGAACTAGTTAAAGAATCATGAAGAATTTTCCATTGCAGTAGTCTATCTTAGCTAAAGCATCTCAGTGTAGAATCATTTAATATTATGTAAGATACAGATTTTATAAGCCAGGCATGCCTAAGAAAGATTTTGTGATATGACAAGATACCTGTACCACCTAATGTAGGAATAGGCAATTTTGCAACATGGGATACATCATTTTAATTTGGTTTGGTTAATAACATGGTGACATTATCAAAATGATGTATATAATTTTTTGAAGGGGGTTGCCATGATTTTCCAGCTTTTTAGGTGTGTTAAGGTCTAATAGAAATTATTTACACATTTTGTCATTGATGTTTTCCTTCCCAAATAGTTTGAAATTGTACGTTTGGTAGTCTGATGCCAGATTTTGGCAATGTGATTTCTGAAAAAAAATAAAGTTCTTTTATATAGGAAGCAAAAGAGAAAGTAAGAAATCACATTGCATTGAAATCAAATTACTCTTTCCTTGTATACATCTTCTTTTGGGACATTTTTTGTACTCTAGCCAAGCTCAAGTGACATTCCTTTGAATCCTCCAAGAAGCATCTTATCCAGTTACTTTCTTCTCCATCCTCATCTGTACAAGTCTCACTGCTAATATCAATCTACTGTATTTTCCTCTCTCCAAAATGCTTACTTTGTTGATGACCTAATATAGGTTGTAAGTACTCTGAACTAGTATCAAATAATTTTAAGTGCTTAATGTTTGTTATCTCAGCAGTGAGTTAAGTAGACTGGTAACTGGGAATTACACTTAATATTTTTGTTTTAAGTAGTAATCTTTAACGGGTGAGGTCAGTGAAATAAAGCGAGAAGTCAAACCATACTTTTTTAATACCTACAAAACTGCTATTTTGTAAATTCTTTCTTGAAACAATGGAAAATTGCTTCATCAATTTTCTGTTATTGCACCACTGAACTTTGAAAACATGGTAAAAATTATTCAAGAGGTACAAAAATGAGTGCAGAGCCGAGGCCCTGTACCAGGAAGCTAAATGTTGTAATGAAAGCATTCCCTGGTCATTTTTGTTTGATGATAGTTCTTCTTAGGGTTTAAGGCTTATCTCCTTTTGCTATTGCAGGAGTACGTGGACAAAGAAAAGGCAATTGCCAAGGCACTTGAAGACCTTCGAGCCAATTTTTACTGTGAGCTATGTGATAAGCAGTATCAGAAACACCAAGAGTTTGACAACCACATAAATTCCTATGATCATGCTCACAAACAGGTAAAAAGCAGATTTTTTTCTTTCATTATTTGTGCTGTCAGTTTCTGACACAGTGATAACTTCCTTCAATCTGCTTAATGTTTATCTTTTTCCTTTAATCCCCCCCCCAGCAACTACATCTTGATGTTTCTTGATTTTATAAGATCCCATTTATAGCTTAACCAAAACATCAAGGGTGATAGTTTTGTCTTAGCAAACAAGTCAAAGCAGCATCTGTTTTTGTTTTTTTCTTTAGCAGGAAGTACTGTTGTTGACTAGAAAATTGAAATTGGGTTCCTGACTTTTTTGGGGGGATGTTTTTCTGAGTTACCCACAGAGGATAGGTGCTAGAACCGCAAATGCTGATGTTGTAGGGACAGTTTCTGAGCAGGTTAGAGTTGATGAGGTAGTTTATGCTTTGGTCACATCCTGAAATGTGCACTGGGGCTACCCATAAAAAATATCCAAAAGTTGCAGTTGGTGCCAGTCTGTTCTGAAGAATCTGTACTGGTTGCACTGTTTATGTTGATGTTGATTTTACATCCCTCATTGATCTTACTGATTGATAGCTTATTTTCCATTACAAATCTGTCCAGCTGATCAGTTCTTTGGAAGAGCTCCTTTTGAAGGCTGGCCTGCTGTCAGACCCATGCTTCTAGCATGCAGTAGAAAACCTGTCCTTTTCTCAAGCTCTGGAACATGGGATCAGTTATGGAAACATCCCTTTTCCGTGGGGCTAAACAACCACAACCACTCAGACTTTTCAGAATCGAGCCAAAATTTGTTCCTCCCCATCTGAAGCCAGACAGCTTCCAGACATTGGGCCATTACACCAGAGTTTTACCTGAGCAGCTCAGGGTTGAAATGAATAGCTGGATATCATCAGCATACTAATTATATTGAACCTCACACTGATGGTGATCACAACCAGAGGTTTCATGTAGATGTTAAATAGGAAGGAAGGAAGGAAGTATCAAGTCCTAAAAGGGGCTTCCAACAGTGAGGGGATATGGGTGTGATCTCTCCCACCAACACCAACTGAAACCACTGAGGAAGGAGTGAATCACTGCAACACAGTGCCTTCTTAATTTCAATCCATATTACTTGTCCAGAAGGATACCATGGTAGATGGCATTGCAAGCCATTGAGAGATCAAGGAGCAAAAGGATGGGTGCATTATTCCAATTCCATCCAAAGATCATCGAAAAGTATAACAATACTATATCCTGATCTAAAACAAATCTTGATAATCCATTTTCTCCAAGATCCTCTGAAGCCATGATTTGACACAATTTTCTCTTAAAGGAAGATTGGAAACTGATAGTTATTCAGAATGGAGGGGTCTAGCAGTGACTTTTTTGGGAAGGGCACACTACTCCCTCCTTCAAATCCAGCTTCCCTCAAAAGAAGTTGATACTCATTCCTTGATTGCTCCTGGGCTACTTTATCAACCCAAGAGGGGCCAGGATGTAATAGGGTGATGGCCAGACTGATACATTGAAGGAATTTGTCCACATCCTTGAGAATCACAAAATTTAACATACTCCAGCAGAAGATCTCACAAAACTGTATTCTGGAAACTCACTTAGACCTGCCCAGTCAGAATACAACTCAGAGCAAATCCAAACAACTTTAGCCACCAAATAACATGAAAACTATGGACCATACTCCCATAGATGGTCCTGTGGCCAAATTCTCCCTAACAGGGAGCAGATCACTTGAAATAGACCTCTAGAATCTAGATGGCTATCAGTAGATGCAAGAAGGGCAGAGAAATGACAGTGTTTCACAGCCTTTATTGCCATTATGTACACCCAAATATGGTTCTCACTCATGTTCAGTCAGGTTAACTCTCTGCCTTTCTCCAGTGGCACTCTAGTTGTCACTTCTGGTGCTTCACCACCCTCCCTCCCCCCACCCTGTCTGTCTCTCTCTGTCTGTCTGTCTCTCTCTGTCTGTCTCTGTCTCTCTCTCTGTCTCTCTCTCTCTCTCTCTCACACACACACACGCACACACACACACACACACTGTCCACATTAATCACAGATAACAATAGCCTTTCGCCTCCTTGTCTGGGTCTTCTTAGGGTTCACTCAAGTGTCAGTTATGCACAGCACATCAGCAGCCTCATGCAAAATGACATCATAGGCAAGGGTATATTTATTACACACCAACCCAGCATTCAAAAGCAGTAGCCAGGGATACCAAGATCCCATCAATCTGGTCCCAATAGTGACTATTGAGGGCAAGTCATCAGGATTGTTATCAAACAGCATTCCTGAGTGTGACGCATCGTCATATTCCTGCCATGTCTATCCCTGCCTTTCACTGTATCAGTAACGCCTCATATAGACAATCCTTGATTTACAACCCCAGCTGAGATCAGAATTTTGGTTGCTAAGCAAGGTTGCTCTTAAGTGACTCATACCTACTTTTGCTACCTTTTTGCCACAATTATTAAGCAAATCACTACAGTTGTTTAGTAGATCATATGATTGTTAAGTGAATCCAGCTTCCCCCATTGACTTTGCTTGTCAAAAACTGGCTGGTGATCGCAAATAGTGATCATATAATTTTGGGTCACTGCAACTATTATAAATACATGCCAGTTACCAAGCACCTAAATTTTGATCACAAAACCTTGGGTATGTTGCAATGGTTGTAAGAGAATAGGTTGTTAGTCACTTCTTTCAGTACCGTTGTAACTTTCAACAGTTGCTAAATGAATGCTTGTAATTCAATGATTACTTGTTTGTATGCATTGCCCCTGTGGTCTCCTGTCCCAGGCACATCCATCCATGTCTCCCAAACCCCCAGCACTATATCTAGTCACACTAAACAATCACAGAAAAATAATATCCACCCATCCTTTATAAGCACTCTGCTGAGTCTTCCTGATCCCCCTATGTCCTAAGGCCTCATCAGCTGTTTTCAAAGCACTCTGCAGCTGTGGAGCACTTGGGCTTCTCAGGGATTCCCCACTTTAAACCAACTTAAATGAATCAATACACACTTGTTTCTGTAGTAGTGAATCAGCAGCAGCTATAACTACTGTACCTTTTAGGGATCAACTGTTCTGTATCCCACTCTGCAATGAGGTGTTTTTTTTCTGGGGGGGAGGTGTTCAAGGATTTCTGAGTTCCAGTAGTATAGAATATCTTCTATGTCTTTGGTTATGCTTAGCAATTTCATCCACTGCTTGTAATGTATGTTTGTATGCATATATGTACATATTAGATGTTTTAGATTTTATCCAATTCGTATTACTCATAAGTAATTCAAGGCAGCAAATATACATAATAGTCTTATTTTCCCCACAACAACCCTGTGAGATAGGTTTGGCAGAGATAGAATGATTGGCTCAAAGTCACCCAACTGGCTTTCCTAACTATAGCTGGACTAGAGTTCGCAGTCTCCTAATCTCTAGGCCAGCACCTTAACCAGTACATCAAACTGACTGTGTGATTCTTTTTCTTACAGTAAGTCATGTCCTAGATCACTCCTGTTGTAGTGCCTTGCTTGTTTGATATATAAATCTTTCTTAGGAGCTGAAATGTGGCCTTTTGCAGCTTCAGTCCTCTGAGTTTTTTGTAAAAACTTTTATAAGCTTGCAATTCTTGCAAGCAAGCAAGGCTGTTTTCAGGCAAGAATATAAATGTGGTATTGCAGCAGGTCAAGATCACAGAATCATGTTCTTAAGGTACTGCCAGTGGAAAAATGTTTATTGTTCTTTTCTTGGCTCTCAGGTAAGCATATTGTGTACTTTTTACTTAGAGGGAATGTTTGATAGGGCTTCCTTTGCTGTACTTTCCTACTAGTCTCCTTTTAATTCTCTTTATGTTTTTGCTAGCTTCCTGAAAGTTCCACTTTTCTTTCTGATACATAAATATATATTTTGTGGTTGGCCGTTATAATTATTTTGGGGTATGTACAAGTTCCCATGATTGCTAATGTCATGGTTCCGGCCAGTAAAAGCAGAACTCCAAGGCAAGAGGTTTCCTTAAAGAACATATTTATTAGCTACAAAATATCAGCACAGTCAAAAGTGAAACCAAGTCTGGAGTTCCCTCCCAAGCGTTACAATGTTAACAAAGTTGAACTTCCCACCCCAGCACTATGTCATTATCCATGTTCCCCAATAGAATACTTTGGCGGACTTTCTAACGGAAGGCTCAGCCTGCCAAAAGTCAAGCAGCAATGACCTTAGTTCCCACGGGACAATTTATTATTTAGTCTAACCTTAAAACCACTCATCCCCCCCCTCCTAGTACTGTGGCAACCGAAAACGAAGCAAAAATGGCTTCAGCCAAGATCGTTGCAGTGTTGACAGCTATTTTATGAGAAAGCACCTAATGTGCTGTCAAAATTCAAGATGTTCCAGCAGTCTCCAAAAACTGCCTATTCCTATTTTAAAATGTCAAGATTTTGTTACCCCAGTGAAGATATTCATCAAGTAGACGCAATCTATGGAATAATTTATCTTCTCCTTTTTGTTACTGTGATTTGAATCTTTTATAGTTAAAAAAATGGAAAAGCAGCTTTCTAGATGTTTTAGCAGTCTCCAAAATTGTAGGCAACTACAGCAGCATAGAAACATTGTTTTGTTCTGGTGGAAGAATCAATGCTGCCTCTTTGGCTAAAACTCTAGAAAGGTTTAAAGGTAATTCTCACAGATGCATATCTCAGTTATGGATTCATTAGTTTTTCTTCAACTGTTTTTTTGCTTTGCTTTGTTTCTCTTTTTTTCCTTTTACAAAAACGTATGCTAGTCAATTTCTTCTGGAGGTCTGCTCTTGACCTCTGTTTACCCCAGTCTCTTTCCTAAAAGAAAAGCAGCTTGATTTGTTCTATTTATACCCTGAATTTTTGGCCAACAGATGGAGCTTTGCAGCTAGCAAAAACAAAAAAAACCCACAATATAATTAGAAGACAAGCTTTGTTTTTTTAGAAACTAATTGGGTTTTTATGCATATCATAAGTGATTTTGTTAAACACACAGTGCAAACTAAAGAAATGTCAGGGTTATGTTGAAGAGAAGCCAAGGTGCAAAGAAATAACCAGACTAAAGCTGGAATGCTAGTTTAAAAAAAAACTCCATTTGGCAGGTTTGTTCTAAACATTTATGTAGAGTGCATAATTTAAATTTGTGTTGTGTCATCAAAGCTTAATAAAGTTTGCTGGTAAGAATTTCTAGTTGAGGATCTCATAATGCAATTACCACTAAAAACATGCCTTGTGTGAGAAGCATTCAATTGTACTACCATAACTTCCAAGGCTTGACTAATCGAGATGAAAACACTGGTTTTTGTTCTTGAGAACTGAACTAAAAACATTTCCCTGATCTCATTGTGGCAATAGATTTCTTTGTTGGGTTTTGCAGTTCAGTTATTCTTTACCTTTGTGCTTTAGAAAGTAGGAATATTCAATGAAAATTACAATGCTTATCAGAAAAGTGCCCATATACATTTGCATTTAAAACACTGGCATTTCTAATGTGATCTATTTTCAGTTGTTTATTAAGGAGTTCCCCAAGCCAGAAAATGCCCTTAGGTTTGCCCATATGCCTCTTTCTGGAATATATTCAGAATCCACTGAGGTACATCATGTAAAAGAAACTCAGAAGAAGTAAATGAAAGACAGCAAAACTTAGAGTCCCTTCTAACACAGATTTAATGTATTCTGGGTTCATCATACTTGTGCATGTACTATCCTTTTAGCCTTCTGAAGGGCCATGAAGACCTGACTCTTCCTCCAAGCATTAGGCTATGATTAGTGGGGTGTGGGGGGTTGATCTAGGGGAGGATACATTTTTAAACTAAGTTTTATTGATTGTTATAAGGTGACTGGAATCATTGTATGAGAGATACAGCCATATAAGTTCTATAAATAAATGTGACTTGTTTATATTCTGAAATATTGAAGGTTGTATCACATATTCACCTTCAATTACCCTTTTAATAGTTTGGCTTTTCAGTCTCATTCCCTACAAAACCAGGCTATTTGAATGTACTCTTTCTTGGGGACTTGCCTCTTTCCCTATTTCTAGAATGAACAATTCAGGAAATATATTTTAGAGACTTAACAGTAAGTTAATTCTTGTCTCTTCCCTTGCCTTTCCAAAATGAAGTATAAGTTTTTAAAGAAAATTCAAAATTCTATTGTGCTGTACTTTCTGAAACACTTTTTCCAATATTAGAAAATCCCACTGGCATTTTTTTCCCTTTTTGCTAGTTAAAACAGCCTCCACCATCAATGCTCATCAATTTAGTAGACTGGAGGTGGTGGGGGTGCTCCTGCATTTTTGCCCCAAAGGAGGACCAATGTAAATGTATTATACCTCAAAATAGCTTAGAATACCTATGGTGCATATTAAACTGTACATTGTAGGATAGGAAGATAAGAAAAAAGGCTAAATACTCCACTGTTCGGGTGCCACATAAAAGTGATGCATTTGTGATTTAAATATTTGTAAACAGTTGGTTATGTCAATACACCTAAAATCATGATAACAAATTTCTAGCATGGTGTGTTCACAAAATTATTTTTAAGGTGAAGGTGGGGTTCTTCATGAGAAAGGTAATCAGAAAAAGGGAGAATTTATTTACCTAGGCAATTGCCAGAACAGTTGTGCATATATGTAGCCACGGGTTATAAGATAGGGCTTCAAAACTTTTAGCAACGAAAAATATATCCTATCCTCAATTAGTGATCACAATTTGTTTCTTGAATCAGAAGCAAAATGGTCACTAAGTGATCATGAGAGAGAGAGAGAGATGCTACAAAGATCACTGGTTGCTCTTATTTAGGTAAAGTTCTCTTGAGCAGCAATGCCAGCATTACGCTCTGGCATGCATTGTTGTCAGACGCTCAAAATTTGTTTATGAGTGCATGCATTGGTCAGAAAATGATGATTTAATCATTAGCCTCGTACTTGCTAATGGCCATTAAGTGTGGTAGCTGCTAACGAGGAATGGCTATATTGTCTATGTCGCTTAACTGTTAGGTTATGATCGTTATTTCCAACTGAAGTATGATACCTCAGTCCTATAACTGTCACAGATGACTATATAGCAGATTTCCCCCCAATTCTCTTCATACCTACACCTAATTGGAATTTTGACAAAATGCACAATTAAAGATATGTACATAGATAATATCTTCTTATTTTGGAATGATTTCACATTCTTTTTTTAAATGCCAATCTTCAGTGAATATAAAGTGGATGTGAATAGATAATTCTAATGTCTGACAGCAAAAATAATTCTAGCATTTTACTATTTGTTAGTTACTATGAAGGAGGAATACACTAAGGCAGACATGTCAAACACAAGGCCCGGGGGCTGGATGCGGCCTGCAAAGTGGTTTCATGTGGCCCGCGAAGCCATCCTGGAAACAGTGAGGGAACGGCCCCCGCTGCCTTGGCCCTGGCCCCGGCCGGCCGGGAGCCAATGTACAATTTTGTGGTGGCCATCTATGCTGAAACGCATTCAGTCTTAGCTCCACAAGGCTGTCTGGAAACAGCGAGGAACCAGCCCCTGCCGCGTCAGCTCCACCCCTTGGGTGCATGCTGGGGAGGCTCCTCCAGTGGACCATGCCTTGGCACTTGCCCTGGTCCCACCCCCTTCTGCCAGAGACCCTCAGATCTGTTCCACTCCTGCCCAGGCCTCCTTGACACGAATGATTAGAGCTGGCCATGCCCACCCAGTAGGCTACACCCACTCCATCCATGCCCACCCAGTAGGCCACACCCACCCTGGCCACACCCATCTCCCCCCCCCCGAGGGCAACCGCAATGCTGATGCGGCCCTCAGTGAAATTGAGTTTGACACCCCTGCACTAAGGCAACTGTGACACATAATGCATTGGATGACATGGTTGTAGTCTTTTACAAAATAGTAATATGTAATAGAACAGGATTGAGAAATTATTAAATACCTGACCACTAAACAATCATTTTAACTGTATTTTAGTTATATTTAAATGTACATTACATTGAATATAGTGTTTGTTTGGGTTCACCAATTACTTTTGGAATGTATTCTCTAGTATATCACTCAAAAGTCAAGTGTGGCTCTTAGTCCCAATAAAGTTGTATATCATTGAAATAGGTCATGACTAAGACTGAGTTTTTTTCTAATCACTAGGGATGGGGAACTACTACGGCTAAGTCATCCTATCAATCTTGACAACTCATCTGTCTTTGAGTAAATCTGTATCATTTCCAGCATGATTATTTTATCTGTTCTTATTCTCTTTTGAAGGGGAAGGATAGGGTATGCATAAAACAGAGAAGCACTGATAAGGTAATGTCTCCATTGTATATTTTCACACTAAAACTGAGGAAATACTTATACATGTGCTTCTATAGAATCAACAGTGGCAATAGTGGCATGAATTCTATTTGATTTAGTCCAACTGTTTCAGTCTTGCAGTTAAAGACTAAAGCATAGATAAAATCTGCAGGATCTGTGTTTTCCCTGCAGTCATCCAGCATATATCCTACCTAGTGAAGAAAGTCCATTGTATATAAAACTCTTTGTTCCATGCAGGAAAGTAAAAAGAGGGATGGTTTTCCTTATCCTGCACAGATAAATCCGTGATGACAAGTTTAACTGATGTTAGTTGGGTGGCTGTATATGAACCTTCAGCCACATTCGGTTACTTATTTCTGAGTTAAGTGTGAAAATTGGTGGGAGTAAAATTCAATATATGGAGACCTTAAATTGAGGACAAAAGTTGTAGTAGCAGCATCCCATAGCAATCCAGAGAGTCAAGAGGCAATGTTTACCAGTACATGTTCTTCTTCTAGAAGAACCTTGGACAGAATGAGTATCCATTGAAGAAGCGGGTTTTTCTTGGAGTAGAATTATGTTATTTTGAATTGTGTTATTTCGGTGCAAAGTGCAGGGTTTAGAATTAAGAATGTTCACAGCTTTAGTGACAGTAGCTGTCTCTTCAGTGCAGAGAAAAGGATTTCAGTAACTAAAGACAATCTAAGCTAACCATTTGAAACATAAAACAAGCTCCTTTAAAGCCATCTCATGACATCCAGTAAAAGTATAACCATATAATCATGCAAAACCTCCCAGATGTGCACAACTCACAGTGCTCTTCATTCCCCACTTGTTAAACTACTACGTAACAAACATTCTCATGGCCCATTATTAAAACTGGTGTATAATTTTCTTTAATAGCAGATCTCTGTTGTTTGGGGCTCACCAAGAACTTCATTGCTGCACAATTTGCCAGTTCGGGTATTGTCTTGATTCATTACATGAAATTTGACTTTCCTATATTAATATATATGTCTGTGTTAAAATGAGCAAAGTAAACTATCCACTTGGGACATTTACACATTGCAGAATCAAGATAAGAGAGTTCTGCAGCTTTTTCTAATTAAATTTTATGCATTTATTTGATTTTTTATTTTGTCCTTACAAACACAAATATGCATATATTTCTTATAGCTCTTAGAGGGAAAGAGCTGAGCTTTCTTCAGAATTCCTATTATAAATCAAATGTAGTTTTGTAGATATCTCCCAAATATTTTAGGAATAGTGATTCCTAAGAATGAAACAATTGCACAATTTTAGAATTGTGTACATATCCACCCAGCTTTGTCTTTTCAAGTGACCTCTAAATTACCCTTCCAAAAGTCTCTTATAACATTCTTAAGGAATGTATTTGTTATTAATTATCTTACAAGAATAATAACCTCTTTTTTCCAGATTTACATAGTTTGAATATAAAATTACTGCTTACCATAATAAAGCAGCATTTCTCTTCCAAATGAAACTGGTTCTTTCTTGCTTTTGCTCTTGCATATTGAACCCAGCTTCTGAGATTTGATTACTATCCAAGTTGGGCTCCATTTCCATCCTTCCCTGACCAACGTGGCCGAATTTGCTGGGGAAGTTGTGAATTATGGACAAATTATCTAAAGTAAAATACTGCAGCAGGCTGCATAGAAATGAGTATTTAGGCAGGCTGAACCTTTACATTTATAAATGGTTTTTTTGTGTGTACTTTTGCCGTTTCCTTCTTGCACTGATATTTAATACATTTGCATATATATCATAACGTGACAATGAAAAGGAGATTGTAAAGGCTAAATTAGTAAAGTGTTTAGAAATTAGAGTGATCCTACTAATATCAGTCAGTCTTTTTTTTCATAAGGTATGATGTATTTTAAAGAATTGTCTGTTTTTCTCTCCATAAATTATATCATCATTTTCTTCTCTTATTTTGTACAGAGATTAAAAGAGCTCAAGCAAAGAGAATTTGCTCGCAATGTTTCCTCAAGATCCCGGAAAGATGAGAGAAAGCAGGAGAAAGCCCTTCGCCGTCTGCATGAGCTGGCTGAACAAAGGAAGCAAACTGAATGGTGAATTATGACCTACTACAAGGATGCAGAATATTTAAAGCTAGAGTCGGGGGGGGGGGGGTATTTAAATAGAGCTTTTGGCCATTTTGTTCCTTAAAAACACTCAAGCTGCCTACCAAGGTTCCTGGTCCCTTCCAGTTTTTTACTTAATCTTCAATAATCCTTGTAAAGCCTAATGTGGTATTTGAGCGGACAGAATTTGCACAGTGGTGGTAAAACAAAAGGCAGTTTTGTTTCAACATGCAAGTTAGACTGACTTGTAACTAAAAATGCAATTATTTAAGTCATACACTAAGACAGAATGGAGTGCTGCTGCAGCTGCTTAAATCTTTGTAGACCAAAATTTTAATGTGCCATTTTCTCAAAACAGAAATGCCCACCTCCTCTAACTTATTTAGGATGATTTTTATAAAATGCAGGGTGTGATATGAGTGCAAAAATGAACTGGAATTATTAATGCCAACAGTTCTGGTATTTTATATGAAAAAAGACCTAAGCCAAAAACAAATGGGGCATTTATTCATACGAAGTTCTTTGTATGTATCCGAACTGTGTGTTACTTCGTTCCCAGTCATTTTGAGATTTCCCCCCCCCCTTGATTTTGAAGGCTAGAATTGTATACATCTAGTTTTAAATTTTATGCTGAGTTAATACACTTTCTCACAAGTGTATGCTTTAGAACAGAGTCACATTTCAATTGTGCTTATAAGAGTAACTTGTTAAACAAATTCTATGGGGAAAGAGAAATTTCAAAACAATGGTTACTGAATATATTCATTGCTTACAGAGCAATTGTATAAAAGGTAAAAAGATTGCATATGCATAGAGTAAGGTTTTGAGTATAACACTAAAGTGAAAATGTTAATAATCGTGTTTTCTATTCTCTTTTTTGGTCTGCTTTTTCTCCTTCCCTGTCTTCCAGTGCTCCAGGAAGTGGGCCGATGTTTAGAACCACTACTGTGGCAGTAGATGAAGAAGGAGGAGAGGATGATGTGGATTCAACTTTTCTTGGTAGTTGCTCCTCCTCCTCACCAGCTTCTGGGCAAGCTAGCAACATGACCATGGATAAGGGTATAACTTACAGCAGTGGGCAAATCAGTAATAGTCCTGGACTTCCTCAAGTTCCTGCCCAGATATCACAAGCTGTTGGTCTGGGAATTAACAAGACAGGTGTTTCTTTCTCATTTGCCAAAAAGGCCCCTGTAAAACTAGAATCAATTGCTTCAGTATTCAAAGACCATGTGGATGAATCTAGTTCTCCTGATGATGAAGTTAAAAGTGATGAAAAAGCCTATTCAGATTCTGGAACTTTGGGAAAAATTGGAGAAATTGAGGGAACAAACAGCCCTGACAGCAAGGGAGAAGAAGAAGAGCAATCACATGAGAAAGATGTCACATTATCAAAGCTAAAAAAGATGAAACGGGATGATGGACCAGTGACAGCAGAACCAGAATATTATCATTATATTCCCCCTGCACATTGTAAGGTGAAGCCCAACTTCCAGTTTTTGCTGTTTATGAAGGCAACAGACCAAGTAGAAGCAGAAGCTGCAAGCAAAAAAATAGCCCGTGAAAGGAAACAAAACAATTCCCCCAAACTCAAAGTGGCAAAAAGTGATGAGAAGGAGACAGCAGCAGAATGTGTGATCCCTCAGAAGGAGCAGAGTCCTGCCAACCAAAGCAACAAAATGGAAGGTAAGGACATTTTGGGGGAAACAGGCAAGCAAGAAGGAAAACAACTTAAGGGAAATAATTCTCTAGATTCAGATGTCATTAAAGAGATTCCCCAGGCTCCAGGAACTAGTAAGGAAACCACAGAAGGGCCTAAGCATTTAACAGGGCCGTTCTTCCCTGTTCTGAGTAAGGATGAGAGCACCACCCTCCAGTGGCCTTCAGAACTGCTGATCTTCACCAGAGCAGAACCCTCTGTGTCATATAGCTGCAATCCTTTATATTTTGATTTTAAGCGGTCTCGTAACAAAGACACTAAAATGAAAGGAACAGAAAAACAGAAAGGTATGATAAACCTTTCTAAGGAGAAAATACAAGCTGCTGAAGAGAGTGATGCAAGCAAAAGCAAAGAGAAGGATATTCTAGCTGGCAGTTCAACTGCAGTGCCAGAAAGCAAGACCTTGATAATGTGTGGCAAGCAGGAAGTCAGCCCTGTAAGAACTGGCAAAAGTGAAAATCTGGAAGACAGTAGCAGAGGCAATCTTATTAGTCGCAAAGACAAAATGGGGAAGTCTCACAAACACAAAAAGAAGAAGAAGCACAAAAAATCCACCAAACGTAAACACAGGCGCAAATGTGAGGCAGAGGAGAAAAGCAGAGAAGGGGACTTAGCAGAAGATAAATCTAAGAAGCAGAAGAAACACAAGCACAAAAAGAACAAATCATCTTTTCCTACTGAGGCTGAACGGATGCAAAAGACTGAGGATACTGGCTATTCTAAAAAAAGAAAGTGGTGTGTACAAGATTCTCAGAGAAAGTCTCTTTCTATTGAAGAAAGCAGTAAGAAAGAGGATGGTGGTGCTTCTTCCCAAGATTATGGCAACAAAAAAACCAAGGGAGACTTGCAGCAGACTTTGTCTGCAAGCAAAAGACGACCTTCCACCTCCACTTCAGTTTATCCCAGTCATCGAGGCCAACAGAGCAGTGGTGGCTATGAGAGTGATGGAGATTCTTCCTGCCACAAGCACTTTAGGCAGAAATCAGCATCACAATATAGTGATGATTATGACTCTGGCAGTGACTGTTCACGAAGCCGCTCCCGGTCAGGACATAGACACTCCTCAAGAAGATCATCTCAGAGATCCTACACATCAACTTCATATGCTTCCTCTGACAATAGTCGGTACAGTCGGCGTCATAGCTACTCAGAAGACAGCTATAGCGATTACAGTGACCGATCACAAAGTCGTACTAAGCACTCCCATGACTCAGAGGATGATTCAGATTATGCCAGTTCCAAGCGCAGGTCAAAGAGGCGCAAGTACTCCTCTTCAGAAGATGACTACAGCCTAAGCAGAAGCAGGTCCCGGAGCAGGAGCAGAAGTCGAACTCACACCAGAGGGAGGTCAAGGACTAGAAGTCGAGGAAGGACGCGCAGCAGTAGCTGTAGCCATAGTCGAAGTAAGCGACGGAGCAGGAGCCGAATAGGACATAGCTGGAAACGGAGTAGAAGCTACAGCCGAGAACGTAGTCGGAGCACAAGAAGCCTTTCACAGAGATCTCTCTCACGGAAGGGGTCCCGTGGTCATGAAAGCCCTGGGGAGAGAAGATCTGGCCGTCGTGATTTCATCCGGTCCAAGATCTACCGCTCACAGTCTCCTCATTATTTCAAAGTCAGACAAGGTGAAGGGTTTGCAAGAAAGGACGAAGCCAGAGGAGGAGAAGCTACAGGAGCCTCCAGTCTCTCTCAGAATATCAGCTTTGGGAACAGCTTTGGGAACAGCTGTAACTCCGAGGAGAAAAATTCTGCCACAGCTAAGCTCCTTCTGGAAAAAATACAGTGTAGAAAAGTAGAGAAGAAATCTAGCAGCAATGATGATTCCATTGCAGGATCTCACAAGGTAGGAATTAAACTGAAAGATCCACCACAGGGCTACTTTGGCCCAAAGCTTCCTCCCTCATTAGGCAATAAGCCTGTTCTTCCATTAATTGGAAAACTTCCTGCAGTTAGGAAACCAAGCATCAAGCAGTGTGAGGAATCTGGTTTAGAAAGAGAAGAATTGGAACTAACCGAGATGGATGAAACAACTCATGAGAGTGGAGACATTGTTTCAGCAAGCCAGCCTCAAGTGGAGGAAACCATAGTGACTGGAATACAGGACAATGTTTCAGCTGATCAGAACCCAGAAGTAGCCACAAAGCTAGTTCCTGTTCCTCTTGAGGCCCCAGTACTCCCAGAGCAGTATGGAGCTGGAGACCTGGTTGTGCCGCACAACTTCCTCCCTGATTCCAATGAAAATGAAGCTTTAGAGCCTCTTGACAGTGGAAACCAATCTGTCTCTATAGAAGGAAGGATGGTACCTTTAGTCCCTGATGTCGAGCATTTTCCTAGTTACGTAGCACAAAGTGTGGAGCCCAGCGTCAGTGGGGAGCCTGAAGGCACTGAGGACTCTTCCCTGGCACCTCTGGAGAGTCAGCCCATCACCTTCACACCAGAAGAGATGGAGAAATATAGCAAGCTTCAACAAGCAGCTCAGCAGCATATTCAGCAACAGCTTCTTGCCAAGCAGGTCAAGACCTTTCCAGCCTCAGCTGCCCTAGCTCCTGCCACAGCCCCTGCCTTGCAGCCCATTCATATCCAACAACCTACAGCAGCTGCAGCCACTTCCATTACCACCGTGCAGCATGCCATCCTGCAGCATCATGCAGCTGCAGCAGCAGCAGCGATAGGAATCCACCCTCACCCACATCCTCAGCCTCTTGCTCAAGTACATCACATTCCCCAGCCCCATTTGACGCCTATATCATTATCCCACTTAACTCATTCAATCATCCCAGGGCACCCTGCTACATTCCTGACCAGCCATCCCATCCATATCATCCCTGCTTCTGCCATCCACCCAGGTCCTTTCACTTTTCATCCTGTCCCCCATGCTGCCCTCTACCCAACACTCTTAGCGCCCCGACCAGCAACCGCTGCTGCCACAGCATTACATCTCCATCCCCTTCTGCACCCTATTTTCTCAGGGCAGGATTTGCAGCATCCTCCTAGTCACGGCACATGAAGAAGTGAGAAAGATGTGGCCTCTTTTGGGGAAAAGATAAGGGCATATATCTCTGTGTGCATTGGTGTTTTGTACAGACTGTCTGAAGGCCATGACTGACACCACCTGAGAATAGTGAAATGGGAGAACTAGGTGTGGAAAGAGGAAGTGAATAACATATTCATGCAAAGGGGGGAAATGTTGCTGGAGTCCTGCTTGTCAGTATTTTCAGGGTCCTCTGCACCCACAGAGATGACTTATTCACATCTATATGAATGTGAAGTTCTTCAGCAGTTATGCCCCTCTTAATTACTAATGCTTGTGTTTTTAAATCATTTCCTCTGCACCCTGAAATTCTGAGTGAATATTATCTAAATTATTTGCCTTCCTTATTTGCTATTTATTTGAGTTCACTTTAACGCTTAAGCAAAAGAGTCAAGATATAGTCAACATCCAACCCATTCCTCAGTTCCTCTCCCTACCCAACCAAGAACTATTTTCAACAACCTGCTGATTATTACAAACAGCAATCTTTCTTCTCAAGCAAGCCTGGCCCTGCTATCCTCCCTGTGCCACTGCCACAAGGGGAAGGAACAGAAAATAATTCCTTTATCAGTCTTTGAAGCAATATGTTGTACTGGAATCTTGGGAACATCCAGAATATGACTTGTATTCTGTCCTCTGTAATATTTGATGGCTCCTTATTAACTTACGATTTTTTTCAGAAGAGAAAAGGTTTTTAAAAATTGCACTGAACTCTGTACATGTCAATGCTGCTTTTTGTAGCTCTTCTGACAAATGTTCCATAATGATAGTATACTGCAATAACATTTTTATAGCTTGCTCTCTGAGTGGTACTTGTTCAGGTTGTTTGGGTTATCTATACATTTTGATGTAGTTGGAAAGAAACCTTGCAACAAAGGTTCAGAGCTTCTTGTGGCAAAGGCATAAGAAGACTCCAAGCATGTGTATTCAAGCTCAGTTTTGTTTTCTTGGGTGCCATGGAAAGGGAGAAAATAGGAGTTACTTTTTACTTGAGAAAATTTGGAATAAAGTAAGGAGCAGTGATACAACCCTTTTTGTACCATAGCTAATGAATTTCAGCGACTATAGTGACATACCTTGGAAGATCTGTGAAACCTGTGTGATACTTTGATCTTTACTGCATCCTCTTGTCAGGAGCCAGGCTGCTATTTGGAAAGAAGTAGCCCATTGGACGGGCAGAAAAGAAAGTCCAAATGACTTTCCAATCAGAAGAAAATCTCAAAAGTCTAATAATTTTTCCTGGGACCTAAGTCCTTGTAGCAACAAAGTTTCGATATAGAGGTGTGTGACTGTGTGTGTGTGGTTTTGTGTGTGTATCTGTGCACGCACACTTGTGTTTATGTTAAGGCTTGTTTAAACGTGTGCCTTTATTGTATATGCTTTGGAAAGATTCTGAGTGGTGTGTTTTTATTTGGATTCCTTCCAAACGAAGTGATAAGTTACCTGATTTCACAGCTGTCCCTTTTGGAGAGAATGTCTGCCTTAGGAGAGACAGACTAATTTTGTTACATTTAATTCTTTCACTTAATTTCTTCATCTCTGATGGGAGAAAAGAAGGCAAGAAAAGAAAGTGAGCTTTCTGTGAAACCACGGCTATTTATAACATAACCATCCAACTCCTGATAATGTTAATCATGGAAAATGGCCTCCACTTCAAAACTTCCAATATAACCATTGTTATTTGCTTCTCTGACTATATCAGACTCTAGGCTTCCTGATACTTTGCTAGTTAAAAAAAAAAAGCACTGGAAAAGGAAAATGCTGTTCTGACCAAGGGACTCAGTATCTAATTGCTTAGATAACTGAGGTAGCAAAATGGTATTACTGTAATTACTGAGTGCTTCATTCCCCTGAGATTAAGATCCAAAATCCAGCATTCCAGTGGGGCATAAGAGGAGACTGTACTTCTGCAAGAACTGTTCCAACAAAGAACACACTATTTCAGTATCAGCAGGCTATATTAAACTTTGACACACAAAAGTATGTAAGTGTGTGTGTGTGTACACACACGCACACACATGTACATATACACATACATACACACACACAAACACACTGTAAAAATGAGAAAAATAAACTTTATAATCTTTCCAAAGAAGCAGAATCAAGTTGCTAGTTCTCATATTACCACACCCACTTTTTAAATATGTTTTAGCAAAAAGAAGTCCTATAAACCTGGCTCAGTACATTACATATGGTTTATCTAACCATATGTAAACATTGCATGTGCAATGAAGTTCATTCTGATATTTTGAAGGATATGAAATACAACTTATAAAAATACTCGGTATAAAATACCATTCACACTGATGTACCAATATACTGGCTATTCAAGCATTACAAAAACCATGGAGAAACTTGGAAAAGAAGATTACAATAGAAAGCTTTTGTTTACCATCTCTTGCACTTTGTCTAGAGAAAACACTCAGGTCTACCCAAAGAATTAGTAACTTAAGGCAATGAAGAAAATGACTCCATTCCCCTGCAGAAAAATTCAGATACTGTATTAATTAGCTCAGGAGGAGAGAGTGGAATTGGAGAGTGTGTGGAGAAGCTGCTACAATTGTCATTCAACCTCCAACATCTGTCAGGAAGGGCAACTCCCTCTATTACCATAAAGATCAATACTATATGTTATCTCCTAATTGACTTAACAATTCTTTTTGGCATGAGGACATATTTTTAGGCAAAGGACTGAGCTATAACCAGCCATTTTTACTTTTCAAGAAAAATTACGGTTTCCATCTGGGTGTTGTTCTTGAAATAAAAGTGCTTTTACTTTGCTTCGAAGCATACTAGCCTCCTATTTTTTGGTGTTTTTAATGTTAAAAAGCAGATGGAATTCAACAAGGCCCAAGAAAATATGTGTAGATATGTGTGTGTCCCCAGCTGCTATTACCACAATGAACTCAAATGGTTGTGACTATCCAGAAGGGATTATGATTTTATACTAATTTGTAGAAAGCTTCCCATGCAGTAGAATGTTTATAGGCCTGCACCATCAAACCTGGATCAATGAATATCAACAAGCAGTCAATGTGAGCCTATTAAGGAATTTCAAGCCCATCCAGGTCAGACTGGATACCAGCATTAAGAATAACTATAGCACTGACACCTGGGCTAATGCTTATGTAAAGGAAAAAAGAATTGTGGGTTGTCAAGATTGAAAAACACTAGAGGAATTTCATATTTAATATTACTTTTTTAAGGGAAGCCTCAGTATTCTGGCTTTTCAATAAGGCCTATGCTGGTTTCTCCATGCATAGTGGAGCAACTGCACTAAGTTGATAACAAGGCCTGTTCATGTATGCAAAGCAGGAACTGTTCTCCCAATAGATAAGGCTACAAAGTCAATTTTACCCAAAAAACAATTGTCCTGCAAATCTAATTGAGCCATAGTTTCAGATGGGAGAGTCATTTTATGTTTAAAAGAACTATTGTCAGTTAATACAGACTTTGAAAACTGATGTTCAAATTAAAGTCCTATCTCAGAACTCTTGATATCCTTCTCATGCCCTATGTTGTACAGCAAATACCTTAGGTTTGAAAACTACACAGCTAGACTGTTTGATCCTTGTTAGTAAAGGCTATCATAGTAATGCCAGATCTATTACTCTACTTACTTTATTAACTGATTAAAGGCTTAAAATATATTGCAAATCTGATTTAAAAATACACTTCAATTCCTTATTTTCATCACATTTGCTTTTGGCTAAAGGCTATTTGTAGTCTTTTCAATTGGCACTCTTCAAGTTGAGGTAATGTACTCTTAAATTTGGTGCCACATGCAGCCTTTCTATGTGATACACTATTACTATATAAGATTGCTTCATAAGCAAGTACTAACAAGATTTCATTGTTTTAAAAATGTAACTTGAAAAATAGTATATATTATTTTTAAATATTACAAGTAATACAGATAATTAAAATAACTTATATTCAACAGAAACCTGAGGCTCATCATAAACTCATTTCTAGAACCCAGTTGAAGTGAATTAAATGTTCATCAGATGGCAATTTAACAGCAGTGCAAAATAAATACAGGATGGTATATGTATTGTTCTTGTCAATAAATATCCCTTGGGACTCTAGTGATGTTCTGTTGAAGACACATTATTGTTACTATTCTTGCTATTTTTTCCCCTAAAGCACAAGACATTATTTAGTGTTAACCTTCCTCTGCCTAACTTGATTTGGAATTTGGAATTGCTGTAGGTAGACTTCAAATGTCTTTTTAAAAAGAAAAAAGCTTGTAATGACTGGAGAGTTTTGACCTAATGCAATGGCTATGGTCTCATGCATGCAAGTCTTGTACCAAATGACCGAGTCACAATTTTATCTGCTGCACTGTACTTTTCAAGTTTATTCTTAAAAGTGTAGAATTCAATAGCAACATCTAAGCTTTTATTCAAAAATATGTATTACTAGTCTGGCAAATTGGTAAAAAATTGCTTGAAAGAGACCAGTGCCTGACAAAAAAAATATTGTTTGCAGGAAAGGCAATAAATAATTGTTTAGTGGCTAAGCTGGTGGTGTTCATCTCAGAAAATAGACTCCTTACTTAAATATTTTTTTAAAAAAAAAATCCTTTTGTTTTACATCCCTTACATTCAATAGGTTTGATTGCAACAATTTATAAATCCAGTGAATAAAAATAAAAAATTCTACAAACAATTTTTAATTATGATAACTATGAAGCATGCTGGGAACTAATGTTGATAACAGTTGTTTCCTGAAGGTTAACAGCCCATGCTCTTTCCTCAGGAAGGAAATGGAGGCTGGTTGGCGATTTTAAAAAAAGTAGCCCTCTTAGTGAATTTGTTCATAATCTGTGATATGAATCACATCATGGGAATCTTGGGGAGAAAAAGTATTCTATTTATAAGGATGACACTTGTTTCCTCTTAGCATCTTACATAAGGATCTATCAGAAACCCAACATCTGCTATCTATGGGAGGGGGGAGATGGTTGTGAGGAGGGCAAGTTTGTAATATCTCAGCAATATCTGTAACTTCTTTAGCATTTTTTTCTACCAAACTTACCTGCTCATAGAGTCACCATGTATTAGAGTTAGGAAATATGTTACAAGGACTTGGTAAATTTACAGGAAATTATCCCACAAAACATACTAAAAATATAATGATTTTATTTCTATTTGAGTGGAAACAAGAGAAGAGGTGCTGCTTTCACAATACAAATGATGTTACCTAAAACACAGTTGTTTCTGCTGGACTTCCCCAACTCTTCTGCAACCCTTCTAAGAAGCAGCAGTAAAAAAGTCAAGTGAGGATTTGATTTATACATGCTTGATTAAGCATCACTGGCACAAGCAGGATGGAGTCTTCTTCAGCCACACCATCATCCCAAATTGCCCATTTTTCATTCATTTACAGTCTTCAGATACCATCTGGCTCTTTGCCTCAAGTTCCTCAGGATCAGTTAATCGGTTCCTCCTGGAATAAACAGCTTTGTCAGCCAATACTGCTTACGATTCATTTTGAATTCTTGGAATCCATCTTTTTGATTGCCTAAGTTTCCTGGCTAGAATATTAACAAATCCCCCCCTACTTTTCATTTGTTAAAAAATTTCTTTTTATTGAGAAAAGGCTGTACATTCTTCTCCCTGCTAATTTATCAGTTTAAAGAATAGTATGTATATAAAAACTGGCTGTCACAAGAGACAACCAGTTTAGTGTAGTGGTGAGGCATCGGGCTAGAAACTGGAAAACTATTCCTGCCTTAGGCACTAAGCTACAAAACTGGGTTACCTTAAGCCAGTTAACTTTCAGCCTGGGAAGGAGACAAATGGCAAAATCCTTGCCAAGAAAACCAGAAACTTGTTCAGGCAGTAATTAGGACTCAAGACTGACTTGAAGCACCTGCCTCTCCTCCATCCCAAAATCTGTCACAGGATACTTAAGCAGTTATCTATTTTAACAAGTCCCCATCCAACCCAATCAATGTATGAAAATTGCAGCTCATAAATATGTATATTAATAATTAATGGCAATGGAGGGTTAATGATGCTTCTTTGCAACAATTCTTGGGCCCTAATAGAAGTTTGCTTCAGCTTGTTTCAAAGGCAGCCATGACATCATTCCCATGTTTTATTGTTATATTCATGGAGGACCTGCTGGGGAACCTCTGCAGGATGTCTGATAAATTGATATCTTTAGCTCATGATGACTGCAGGGAGGAAGCAATTTAGGAAATGTGTCATGGTTGTGGTTATTAGGGGAATGATAGAGTTAGTTTTATAGCATGAACAGCATAGTGCCGGGAAAGAAGGAATATGAAGAAGATGGTTAAAGGCCACAGGTCCTTGGGTTCGCTGGTCACGGTCTGGCCCTTCCTGGTGGGATTTCTATTCCTTTGCCAAAGAGGATGGACCTTCAATTTGCATGCAGATGCCCCCACTGTGTATTCTGGCCCTACTGGAAGCTATTTTGGATTTGCTTTGGACTTCTTCCAGGACAGTAAAGGAAGGTAGGACCATATTGGGCAGAGAATAGTAGACTCTGGCATTGTTAACAACAGGAATCAGGGAATACAAGGTAATCAGTTTCTTGCGACATCGTAGGCACAATTTATTTTTTGATAAAATACTAGAGAGATATTCCCAAGCAGAGAACTTTAATGATGTTCTGATGTTTGTGAAATCTTGAATATGGGTTTAAAATCTAAGTATTTTTTTAAGATTATTAAAATAATTCACACAAATTCCAAGACAATATTGTGTTGGAAATAATGAATCTGGAAAGATTCATTAAAGCTGGACAACATTTATAAGAATTGGGCCTCAATAATTCCATGGGAATACAACATAATTATCTCTTCCTGATTCTCAACATCCAGTAGCTACATATAATTTGTTTCTTAAAAAGAGAGTACTTTTCCAGATCAAATATTTCATTTGGAAGAATGAAAATCAAATGATTATTTATTCTTAAACTAGCAACTAAGCAAAGTTCATTACAACATGCTAAAGTTAAAGAAAACAGAATGGTGCTTTGTTAATATACAGATAGTACTTGAATTAAACCATTCACTGAAAATAGTGACATAATCAGTCTTCACACAACCGTTGCAGTATCCCCATGGTCACATGATCAAAGTTTGGGTGCTTGGTAAATGGCATGTATTTAAGAAAGTTGCAGCATCCTGGGATCATGTGATTGTGCTTGCAACCTTCCCAGCTGTCTTCTGCCAAGCAAAGTCATTGGGGGAAGCAGGATTTGCTTAATGACATCATGATTCATTTAATAACTGCAGTGATTCACTTAACAACCATGGCAAAAAGGTCATAAAATTGGGTATGACTCACTAAACTGCCTGGTTTAAGAATGAAAATTCTGGTCTCAAATGTGGTTGTAAATTCAGGACTACGATAGTACAATTGCACACTGAAATGGAATATCGCCAAGTGCTGCTACAGTGGCTAATAACCTTCAAGATCATTACTTGCTTCAGGATTTTTTAAACTGTTCCACAGAAAACCAAGATTTCATGAGAACTTGATGACAGTCCATGAGAGATTAAGGGAAGAAAAATTGAACACAGCTGATTTTTCATCACTTAAACTGTTATTAGAGATTTGAGGTTTTTTTAAAATTAATAAATTCCATAGAAGAAGTTTGAAAATATCTGGCCTAACTCACTCATAAAGCTAAGCTATAACATTTATCCATGATTCCCTAACAATCTATAATGCTATATTATGGCTTAGTGTTCTCTGAATCAGATTAACATCTCCATTGATGGCTAATAGACCTGTTAGCCAAGTTACCCATCTCCATTTTCATCTTTCTAGATAATGTTATAACATCTCCTAATATTGTAACATTCTATAGGCTTCTTTAGATATATTGGGTTTGGAAATTATAAGGCCACTATAGCTGGAGTTTGCCCAGTTTATTTATCCTCTGCCAATTCCTGCTTTCCAGCATTATTCAAAGATTGAAGGTGGCTCTTGACTTGAGTTTAATGGATGGGCAGGAGGAGCCCACTCAATTTGATTATGACACAGATCTTTTTGTGCATATACATTGTTTCCTAGAAGTTATTGACAAGTTGATTCCTGTTACTTGTTCCAAAAAACTGATCTTTATGTTATGCTATTTATGATGATAAGTAGCAACCTACTTTCTGATCAGTGGACACCAAGCAACTCCAGGCAGCACAGCCTAAACCAGGAAGTGCTGATAAATGTAGTTTTATAATATATGATAGATCTACATGTCTCATTTATACAGTCATGCAACCTAAAAACTGTGTAAAGTGTCCACTCTTCAAAAGATTATCAAAGGTGAAATAAAACCCTTTCTGCTTCAGACTCTTCAGTAGAGAAATTTAATGATTTAATTGCAGCAAACCTGGGGTCTGTTACACATGCAATATATACTCCCCTTGTTCTCTCCACTTATTTAGAGCAGAAAAAGATGGTCCATATTTGCCCATCATCATTTATGATTTGTTTTTATGAATGCAGCTGACCTTTCAGAAGAAAGAAAGCAAAAATCAAATGCAATAAACATACTTTTAAAAGTTAACATTCATGCCATGCTTGTAATTGTCTAAAATACATTAACATTAGGTCTAACTGAAATAGAATAAATCCAAATAATCAAATCCTTGGTATTCAGGATAAATCATCTAGTATCATATGACCACACTTGTCTAAACATGCTGACAACATTGCTAGGATAATTATAACTAATTGTAGGTGGAACAGTAAAGTTCATCTCTTTGCAGTTTTTACATTGTTCTAAAAGATGAATATAGGAATTGTTCTTAAGATCCTCCTGCATGTTTCTTGCAGAATGATTCATGCAATAGAACCATGGTTCATTCCAGTTCTAAAAATAACAACAGATTTAGATCTGAAACTAAAAAAAAACATTAACAGTGCAATCCAAAACATTTGATTATGCAGCCGACATATTTTTGTCTCACAGAATACAATATAGTGATTTTTAGGGAAGGCACATATGTACACAATGATACTAAAAATGAACACTTAATCAAAAAGCACAGCTTTAATCTTGTGAGGTCATGTCTTGAAACAAATATAAAAAAAACAAAGCAGATATACAGTATGAAAGATTGAGCTATAATATACTAAGTTTCCAACTTTTCAAAGGCAAGACTACTAGGTGATATACTTCTAATGAGATGGAACTTCATACTCTATTGTACGCATGCTGCCCTTTGGAAATTCTTGATTTTTCGGGACGATTTTGATTAGATAGCCCTTCAAACAGAGACTATCCCTTTGTGAAACAATATTGTAATACTGCATTTCCGCAATGAGTTAGCTCATAATATAACTTGTTGGCTAATATAGAATGATACAGGAATCTACTGAGAAAATAGCCACTGTAGTTTGTAAATCCTATTGAGCAAACCTGCCAATTGTATTTTTTTCAATAAATTATATCCAATTCAGGAGTCAAGTGACATTAATTGCACTTCTTCTACTGCAGTTACTGCAGTCCAGAAATATCTTCCAACTATTCCATTAAATATTAGTGGTGCAAAGGCTAAAAACTGGAAACACATGAGAACTGTAACCACAGTATTTTAATATTAATCATGAACCATGCCCCATGCTAAATCCTGATGGAGGAGTAGAAAATAAAAAATCTCTTGTTATCCCTTTGTATGGCAAGATTCTGCATACTTTGGACAGTTACTCAATCTACTATTCTAAAACTTACTTGTCCCTGGTCATAGCAGGGCCATTCCTTAGTGAAAAATGCAAACTAGGCCGATGAATGTCTGCAGAGTCTAGATCAACGGCCCCCAACCTTTTTGGCACCAGGGACACGTTTCATGGAAGACGATTTTTCCACAGACTAGGAGGGAGATGGTTTTGGTTTCACTTGTTCACCTGCTGCTCTCCTCTAGCTATGCAATCCAGTCCCTAACAGGCCACAAACTGATACTGGTCCAGGGATTAGGGACCCCTGGTCTAGATGATCCATCACCATCACCCATCATTCTGGGTAATTCATAGAATCAAATACTCCTGAATCTAATTTGGAATCTATAAGGAGTCAGACGCAGCAGACAGATTGGAAGCAACAATCATAATGCAGTTGTCTGTGTGGTAAAAGAATATACACTTTAGTTTAAAAGGAGAGCCATATCTATTAAATTCTTATTTCAATTCATCTTGCCTGCTTTATAACCTCATGTCCAAACACATTTTAACAGAATCTTTTAAGTGAATAATATACATCCTCGATTAATCTTCTTTTTCTTCAGGAAAATGCACTGCAAACTTAACAAAAGTTTAATATAGAATAATATCCAAAGTATAATAGAATCCCTCCAGCTGTCACAAAAATCCATTCAGATTTTTGGTCTTCTCTTAATGGATGGTCTTGTCTACCTAGATACTAACACTTTTTTCCTCCTCTAGCATGAATGTAGTCGTGGGGGCCCCTCGGGCCAATACATCGCAGCCTGGTGTGATAGAAGCAGGTGCTGTGTATTTGTGCCCTTGGAAGCCTAATGGTAGTAAATGCATCCCTATTGAGTTTGATACTAAAGGTGAGTAGCTTCCCACAATCTGGTTATAAAGCTATTATGAGCAGTTGCTACCATCATCAGGAAGTGGGAAGGTGGAGGAGGAAACCATTTGAAAGCTTTTGGGATAGCTAATTGATATGAGGAATGAATAAATGCAATCCTATCTTTTTGTACTCCTGTGACCTGAGATCCTATGTGGCCTTTGCTCTAATTTTAAAAACCATGTCCAAATGATCAGTTCACCTCTAGCTTCACTATCTTGGTGTCCAAAGGAGAGCAAGAAGAGGTGTAAGAAAGTATGTTGGGAAAAGAGAGAAGAAAAGGAGATAATGGAGACAGGACAGGGAAGTTGCAGAAGATACGAGAGAAAAGGGAGAATTCTATTCATTTGTCACAAATTGATTATGCCCAGTGCCAGCATACTGATCTGCAACAGATTAGGAACTGTAATTTTGATATAGTAGTACAAGATCACAGATCTATAGCTCAGGAATTATTTGGGGTCAGGCCAATGCTTACTGTATTTATCTTCTTCTTTAATTGTTTGTATTTTGTCCATGCCTCTATTGCTACCCAGGTGACCAAGTGGCAAAACTTGGTCTCATTACTGTGAAAACCTTCAAGTCTAAACAGTGGTTTGGAGCATCTGTAAGCACATGGAAACAAAGTATCATGGTAGGTACTGGTTTCTGATTCTATTCAAGACTCTCCAAAATAGAAATAATATTTAACAAAAGCTGAACATTTAGCCAGATGATTTCAGATTTAATTTTGACAGGCCACTTTGAAAATATTGTGCCTCAGTTATTATAGCTCAATTTAAAGAAATAAAGCCATTTTAAAAATATGAGGTGCCTTATAAAGGCTAGAATCAATTAAAATAAAAATAATTTGCTAACAACAAATTATAATAAAAATCCCACAAAGACATTTGAGAGTTTGATAAGGAAGTAAGAATTGTTCATTGGAATTGCTTTGCTTCTCTAGTGATTACTTTGAAACACTAAATTCAGACTGTATTTGTATAATTTTCTGCATCTTTGGTTCATTTTCAAGTGGCATGCTGAAAGAAATTCCTGAGTGAAGTTTTGTATGTGTGCTGTTGGCTCCTCATTCTAGTTGTGACCCACACTCATTTGTACATTCCTAGTTTTCTAACCAGAGATGAGAAATCCTTTGCCTTTAATCTACAGAAAGACAGGCAAGGTGTGATCCTCTGGATGTTTTTGAATTCCAAATCCTTTCAGCTCCAGCCAACAAAGTCAATGAGAGATGACAGGAGCTGAAATGAAAATCTGGAGAGCTATTATCTATTGGTATTATCCACTATAGCAAAGCTTCCTAATGTCAAAGAAGAATGAAGGGAAAGAACATTAGATAAACAGTCTGACCATTGGTCTTGTCCCCACTGTCCATATGTTTAACCTGTTTGTTTGCTGCAGGAAATCATAGATTTTACACTAAGAGGCCCATACAACTTTGGGTGTGCAAATATGTAATAGAATCTTAAACATAGGTGGGATCTTCTATCCCTCTACTACAAATGATGGTTCTTTTAGGGAATGCCAAATGACAAGTCTGATTTTGGCTTGAGAAAATGCTCAGTTGCTGGCGTTGACTTTGGCTTGACCCTTTTGCTGATTTAGTTGAAATTATTTTGTTTGGCCACATTTACTCCACAACAGGCTCATTGTGTCTCACTGATTGTTAGCACTACAACATCCCCTTTCCCTCCTTTCAAACTGTCAGGCCTGTGCTCCACTGCAACACTGGAATGCCATGGACTATGAGGAAGAGGCCACCAAAACTCCAGTGGGCAGCTGTTTCTTGGCTACAGGAGACCGTCAGAAATTTTCTGAATACTCTCCATGCCGTCAGATCCAAATGCACTCTGTTTACAATTCAAGCTCAGGTGGTGAGTATTGCATGCATATGGTGAGGAAAGGAGGAAAGTGCGTTATCTAAACTAAAGGAAGATGCCATGCCTAAAAACTTCCATGGCCTAGGTCCTGTTGAGACTACAGTCAACCAACAGGTTGTGAAGATGCCTTAAGGGAAGCATGGCTTTTTGGTCCACAAATTTCTTCAAGCGTCAAGCCTTGTTATGCAAATTGACCCAGTAGTGCTGTGCCATATAAATAAATACTTCACAAATGGACTGTCTGAATTGTATCACATAAGTCTTCTTAGAAACACTGATGATTACTGTATATACTCATCAATAAGATGAGAATTTTAAGTGCCAAAACACGTCTCCTACAAATTGGGTTTGAATTATCCAGGGAGGGGCTTGTCTATGAGTATATACGGTAGGCTTTTCTCTCAGCTTTTAAAAAGTATCCATGTATCCTGTATACATTTGCAGATAAACTCATCCCCTGAGAAGCAGACTCTCCAAATTTTAATCAAAATACCATGGAAAATCTCCATCCTCAGAAAAGTGCATTTTTCATAATATTTTGGTTTAAAAAAATTACAATTCATTTTTAGTGTGTATTTTCTGAGAGAAACACAATGGAGGTCAGTCTTGCTTTGAAGTCTATGGCTCTTATTTGCTGATGTGTGGAGGCACTTACAACTATGACCACTCAAACATGAGAGGAAAAATGCATTCTGCACATGTCAAGTGGCACTCTTGCATGCTTGAGAGTTGCATCCTGATCTTCAGAATAGGAAAGTCCCATTTGGGTTGAGGAAGCAAGCAAAAAATCCCAGGAGGGGGGAAACATAATACTTAAGACCAAGTAAGGGTAGGATCTTGAGGCAGAAAAATAAATACTTTTCTTGGTTGTATAACAAATGAACACCATAATCGGGACAGCAAAATTGTGACAGCAGCAGGCTTTATTCTGCCCCCCAAAATGTCTTAATAGTGCTACCTCATTCTAAAGAGGTCCAGCTCATGTAGCCACTTTTGTGATAAATAAAACAAATTTGGAGTTATGTCATTTTTACTATGTTTTTACTAAAAGGAGGACTTGGGGAGGGGGAAATCTTCCTGTTAGGTTGAAGTGCATGGTGGAAGGAAGAAAGGAAGGAAGGAAAGGAAGGAAGGAAGGAAGGAAGGAAGGAAGGAAGGAAGGAAGGAAGGAAGGAAGGAAATTTCAGTTGAATGAGATAATGTTTTTGAACACGTATCAAGTTCCTCCAGAAAATCAGTAATTAAACAGCATAAAATGCCATTACTAATTACTTTGATTCCCTTTGAATAATAAAAAAATCAATTGTCACTTATGATGTTTGCCAAAAGCAAAGCAAGACCAAAGAATAGCTAAATCATATAGAAAATAGAAGTAAAATATTTTATTATTTACTAAAACATGTATTAAATGATTATGCAGTCAGCACAATACAGGTAGTCCTTGGCTTACAACCATAATTGAGCCCACAATTTCTGTTGCTAAGCAAGAGAACAACAAGTGGAGTTTTACTCCATTTTATGACCTTTCTTGCTACAGTTGTTAAGCGAATCACTGTAGTTGCTAAGTTAGTAACACTGGCTTCCACAGTGACTTTGCTTGTCAAAAGGTTGTAAAAGGTGATCACATGACCACGGGACATTGCAACCATCATAAATACATGCTGGTTGCCAAGTATTCAATTTTTGTTCATGTGAAAAATGTTCATGTGATGCTGCAAAAGTGGTAAGCGTGAAAAATGATTATAAGTCATTTTTTTTCAGTGTTGTTACAACTTTGAACAATCACTAAATGAATGATTGTAAGTTGAGGACTACCTGTATTACAAAATAGGGATTTATCCATGACAATACTGTCCTTTGCATGTTTTGACCAGCTGCCATGAAGGCTATAATCCTCCTTGCAAAAATGGCCGGTCTGTTATAGGAAGATTATCAATGTTTACCGAGATTATCAAAAGATCCCAACATATATAGATGAAGCAGGCAGTCAACCCAGGCCCTAAGATAATTAAATTCTAAGGAGAAAAATAAAATAAAATCTGTCCTTGGCGGTTGATGCACCAATTGCATGGCTGGCCTAGGCTACCAACAGAATGGGTAAGCTTGAAAAATGGGTTAGGGAAGAGCATCAAAATCCTCCTTAGAAATGCTCTTTAATGTCACATGATTGTTGAACTTCTCATCTGTTTGTTTCATCAGGAAATGACAAGCGCTACTGTGAAACTGGATTCAGCTTCACCATCTCTCAGGTGAGCTTTGCAGGGGGAAAATGCAAGGAGCAGTGAGAAGGATCAAGAGACAACCATTCTCTATAAACACCAAGTGACTAACTTGCACAGTTACCCCTAAAAAACACTCCAGGATAAAATACTGATGGAATTGCCTATAACTTTGTACAAACTTAAATACTTCCTGTGTTTCTGGTAATCTGGGGAGGCAAGACACTGATTCAGCTGATTGTAAAGTAAAAACGCTATTATATGTGTGCCAGCCTCTGGAAGACATTGACAGGGAGATGACAATTGAAAATTGATTTTCCTAGCAATGAGATATGTACCTTTTGGTCTTCTTGGTGGTTGGGGGAATGGAAATTGGGAGCATGTGTGCCATCACACAAACAATGTGACTTGGTTGGTGTAAGTACATAATTACATCATTTGACAATGGCATCATGATACCTGATTCATTTTGACACTATTATTGTTTGCTATGGATATCTGTGTCCCACAGGGGTATGTAACTCAACAATATATATCTATGGTGTTCAATGACTTTTAGCCTTGGCTGCCATGACCATATGACTCAGTGGTCATGTGGACAAGCTTGCCAGACAATAGGAGATTCTACAATACTAATTTTGTTATCATTAGCAGATTCAAGATGGTTTTGAAGAAAGCTATCTGTAAAGAGACAGCACAGCAGGCATTTCTCCACTTCAGTGACATACAGCCAGCTTACACCAAATATCTACCCACTAAAAGCTGGAAACATTGATAGTGGACATGCATCTTTCTTGCAAAGTCCTAAACAGGCAGGCTGAAAGAAACAGGCATATAAAAGCTAGGTTGATTCACTTCACTAACGTATGTTTTGTTGTTGCATAAACCATAATTGTTCTTGCATTCATGAATGAAGGCAAATTTATATGTCCCAGGATAATGTCCAATCTGGGTTGGTCACCGGGACCAGAGATCTAAACTTCTGGTCCCAGTGACTGACCCAGAATGGATCCTGTTCTTACACTCAGCCATTATACCATGGTTTATATGCCATAATGACTGGATCATAATCCAAACATGTCTTTTTCATGCTCCTTTTTGCAAAATTCAGGAAGATAAAAGCAAAAACTGATTGTGAAATAGACATAACACATATTCTGAATTTTTAGGTATTTCTAGTACTCCGACTGACTTGAAGACTATATTCCCCCCCCCCCCTTATTTTTGTCTTCTTCTCACAGTCTGGAAGGGTGTTGCTTGGCGCACCAGGTGGATATTACTTCACAGGTAAATGTATCTACTGTTGTGAACACCAAGAAACCTGTTGTCCTCAAAATACTATGTCCTGTTCTTGTCAATCATTTCAAAAAGGATATTGCAGATCTTGAGAAGTTGCCAAAAAGAACAAGAAAAATAGCAATGAATTGGAGCAGCACCCTCTGTGAGGAAAAGTTGTACTTTTGTCTGTTTAGCTTAAGGGGGAAAACAAGTAAGGGGGTAGGAGGCCTTAATACTAATATAATATACCTTGTGATGTTTTATTCTCCCAACCTCACAATCTTAGATGTAAAGCTAAAACTATTAAATTAGAAAATGGGAAGGACAGGCAGAAGGAAGAACTCCTTCATGCATTATGGGAGGGGAACTGAATGTACTACTACAGATATCTGATTTGAATAGCATTCATACGATGAAGATAGTAGCTATATGACTATTATCAGCCCAGTATCAGAGGCAGTACAGGTAGTCCTCGACTTACAACTATTCATTTAGTGACCATTCAAAGTTGCAACAGCACTGACAAAAGTGACATGTAACCATTTTTCACACTTAGAAACTCTTGCTATATTCCTATGGTCACATGATCAGAATTTGAATAGGGCAACCTGCATGTATTTATGACAGTTGCCCTCTCCCAGGTCATATGATCACCATTTGTAATCTTCCCATCCAGCTGACAAGCGAAGTCAATGGGGGAAGCCAGATTCACTTAATGACCACATGATTCATTGGCAAAAAAGGTTATAAAATGAAACTCAGCTCACTTAACTGCCTCGCTTAGCAATGGAAATTTTGTGCTTAACTGTGGTCATATGTTCAGGACTATCTGTTAGCTAGTTTCTGGAGGAGGATGGGTCTAATTGTAGCTACCCATTGAGTACAACTACTCAGTTAGACCCATTGTACTAATTATATTTGTAGATATCGGCATATATGACTATTGTAGGAATAAAATGATAGACTGAAAGGCTTTTGTTCAGATCCATCATGGTATTGATGTACTGAGGTCAGAAACAGGAAAGGAAGTATATATGGCTGGGGATTTCTGGGAGTTGAAATCCACACATTTTAAAGCTGCTCAGGTTGAGAAATACGTACATAGATGTTCTGCACCTGCAGTCTCCTATCTTGCCTTGTCCAATTAGAGTCCTGCTGCCACTATAGAGAAATGTGTTGCTTGGTTTCTTTTAGGTTTGTTCTATTCAGTTGCCCTATCAGAGATTGAAGTAAAATATCCTCGTTCATCTTCTGCTTTGCTGTGGTACGTGAGCTCAGAACTGGTAACAGAGGATTATAAAATGAAGAAATATGATGATGGATACCGGGGTGAGTTGGCATTCTTTTCCTTCAGCAGACTCTGGGTGCATACAGAAGGTCAAGGTGGCATGTATCAGAGGAGTTTAGGAGCTGGGCCTAAAATACTTAGCAAATGTTCCTCTTTTTTTTTTTCCAGGCACCTCTTTTTCCTTTGTGCTTGATGGCCAAACCATGAATTGGCCCAGTCAAATGCTGGATTTGTTTTCCTCTGGTGCAAAGTAGCCAATTATCACATCATGTAGGAAACCTATTTATTCTGTAGGAAACCTATTTATTCTGTACAGCGCAAAGAAGTGTGCTCTTGGGACTACATCACAAATCGTGAGCCCCCCAATAGACAAATTAGAATAGTTTTTTATACACTTTTGGAAAACAAAAGCACATGTTCATTAGCAAACCATAGGCAACAAATGACGAAATATTCACACCCCTGGTAGAAGATAATCCTCCCAGAAAATGGGATCCTTACTAAAACATTACAGCCCTCACACTTTTGACCCTAACTGATAAGGCTGATAATGAAGTATGCAAAACTGTGTAGCTAATTTATCTGCAATAGGAAAGGGACTTTAGCCCTGAACCAACTGCTGACCTGGTTTGAGTTCCTTGATCAGGCTATCAGGTAGCCTTCCAGGAATTTTAAGGTAAGGATGTGAGGCCCAAGAATGAGAGGCCCCAAAGAGAGAAACATGAGAGTTTTTCAACAAAATGAGGTTTCTCTGGCTAAAACTAGCTATACCAGTCCTTCTTGCTCATTGCTGATATGCCAAAAGTGAACCATCAATCACTTTCATACTAGAAATGGCCCTTGACCTAATTCTAAACCAGGTGTGTCTACATGGAGGAAGGGTAAAAAAAAAAAAAATCAAGATGATAGGCATGACTGAAACTGAAGGCCTATAGAGGCATGTAAATTGCCTAGTCAATTGACTACCGTGAACACTCCTGTTCAAATGGCTTCTACAAGAGATCAGCTCAACTGTGTGCCAAATCCATCTCCTTGAAACATCCTGGCTGGCCGAAAAAAGAGAAAAAGAGAGAAAATGAGGGAGCAAAAGAGAGAAAAGCCTGCCTACCTACCTAGCTACTTTAGGCCCTGACCTTCCTTGACATGCCACACTGTTGTGAAATCAGTTTAAATTTTTAGTAAACAGCAGTTACTATTCCCTTTCAAAATAATGCCCCAAACCCTGCTTTTCATAGGCCTAAATTTTCAATTGTTACTCCCTCCTGAGAAATTATCTCTCTTTAATTTCAGAAATATATCATATGCTACCCGCATATTATTTTCAGCTTCTGGAACATCTTGCTCCCCGAAGTGAGGTTAGCCCCAACCCTCCTATTTTTTCTTAAGGGCCTAAGGACGTGGCTTTACCAGTTGGCTTGGGGCCCCAGTGGGGAAACAGCACAATGGAAGTGGTTGATTAAGAAATAACAGATCCCACCTCCCACTCCATCCCAGCCCTTCCCCGTGTGTCTTTGGTTTTAAGGTTTGAGTTTAACTTTTTATGTTTTAGCTAAGATGTAACTGTAAGCCGCCCAGAGTTACATTATGGTCAGTTGGGTGGCCAATAAATTTTATAAATAAATAAATAAATTAGGATCTTTAACGATATCCATTCATTTAGAAGCATTATAGGCCACTCATCCCATTTTGTGGCATAGCCCAGGGAAGTTTAATATGAAATCTGAAATGCTCAAGATGGAGAATTCTGTGCTCAAGATCGTGTTCTTGATGTCTGCTCTTGTTTGGATGAATACATGCTCTAGGTGAGAGCCAGTTTGGTGCAATGGTTAAGGCATTAGCTAGAAACCAGGAAGCCTTGAATTCTAGGCACAAAGCAAGCTGGGATAGTTATCTTCTCCCAGCTCCAGGAAGGAGGCAATGACAAACCACTTCTGAAAACCTGGCCAAGAAAACTGCAGGGATTAGTCTAAGCAGTCTCCAATAATTTGACACAATAGAACAGAAGAAAAAAAATATGTTATATGTATGCCTTAAGCCAGTGGTCCTCAACATTTCCAACTTAGTGGACCGACGGGGAGGGGAGGGGATGGTTTTGTGTGAGTGGCAAGCATGCATGGGAGCGTGTGCAACTCCATATGTGCAAGCGATGGGAGACCGCACCCACCACTCGCACAAATGGAGCTGCACATGCACGCTCATCCGAAGCTTGTGCAGGCCAGTTCCGAATGGACTGTGGCCCAATAGTGAGCTGCGGCCTGGGGGTTGGACCCCAACCTTAAGCAAAAGACAGTTCTCAGCTGGGGCAGTTGAAGTTGTGGTTCTGCCATGTTAAAATCGTGGAACCTGGAGACCAGATGATTTCAGACAAAGGCTATGTAGAAACACATACTGAGGTGAGCAGAATAAAAATTACCTGATATCTAGATGGTCAAACCTGTCCAAAATGACTTACAATATTTGCAGACAGGAGCATTGTCATCCTGCTCGATTCCCTATGGATTATTTTGATTTCCTTGGATTCAGGGAACAGATGCTTCATGTTCAAGTGAATTGTCCACAAATTGCCCAATCCTTCCTTTCATGCAGGGTACTCTGTGGCTTTGGGAGAGTTTAATGAAGACTCAACATCATCAGGTAAAAGAAGTGCATTTTTCCTCTGGAATGGAGTAGGTTAAGATCAACAGAATTGGGAAAAGATCTGCTTCCTGACTATTTTGTTGTTTAGTGAACTTTTTTGGAAGGAATTCAAAATGAATATTTTAATGTTAACATAACAGAATAACAGAGTTGGAAGGGACCTTGGAGGTCTTCTAGTCCAATCCCCTGCTCAGGCAGGAAACCCTATACCATTTCAGACAAATGATTGTCCAGTCTCTTCTTAAAAACTTCCAGTGTTGGACCATTCACAACTTCTGGAGGCAAGTCTTTCCACTGATTAATTGTTCTAATTGTCAGGAAAATTCTCTTTAATTCTAGGTTGCTTCTCTCCTTGATTAGTTTCCATCCATTGTTTCTTGTCCCACCTTCAGGTCTTTGGAGAATAGCTTGACTCTCTCTTCTTTGTGGCAACCCCTGAGATGTTGGAACATTGCTATCATGTCATCCCTAGTCCTTCTCTTCATTAAACTAGACATATCCAATTCCTGCAACCGTTCTTTATATATTTTAGCCTCCAGTTCCCTAATCATCTTTGTTGCTCTTCTCTGCACTCTTTTTTACATCATGGCGACCAAAACTGAATGCAGTATTCCAAGTGTGATCTTACCAAGGCATTATAAAGTGGTATTAACACATGACTTTGATTCTGTCCCTCTGTTAATGCAGCCTAGAACTGTGTTGGCTTTTTTGGCAGCTGCAGCACACTGCTGGCTTATATTTAAATGATTGTCCACTAGGACTCCGAGATCCCTCTCACAATTACTACTATTGAGCCAGGTACCACTTATACTATACCTGTGCATTTGGTTTTTCTTGCCTAAATGTAGAACCTTACTTTTTTCACCACTGAATTTCATTTTGTTAGATAACGCCCAATGTTCAAGTTTGTCAAGATCCTTCTGTATCTTAAGCCTATCTTTTGGAGTGTTGGCTATTCCTGCCAGCTTGGTGTCCTCTGCAAATTTGATGAGTTCCCCATCTATCCCCTCATCCAAATCATTGATGAAGATGTTGAAGAGCACTGGGCCTAAAACAGGGCCTTGGGATACTCCACTGCATACTTTCCTCCATGTAGATGCAGTTCCGTTGAGGATTACACATTGAGTGCAGTTGGTCAGCCAGTTATGAATCCATCTGGTGGTGATGTTGTCTAACTCACATTTTTCTATCTTATCAAGTAGTAGGTTGTGGTCTACTTTATCAAATGCCTTACTGAAGTCCAAGTAAATTATATCCACAGCATTCCTCTGGTCCACTAATTTTGTCACCTGGTCAAAGAATGCAATAAGATTTGTCTGGCATGATCTGTTTTTGACAAACCCATGTTGGCTTTCAGTAATGACTTTGTTTGCCTTTAGGTGTTCGCTGATTTGTTGCTTGATTATCTTTTCCAGAATCTTCCTGGGTATTGAGGTCAGGCTGATTGGTCTGTAGTTTCCTGGATCTATTTTTCTTCCCTTTTTTGAAGATGGGAACTACATCAGCTCTTTTCCAGTCCTCTGGTAGTTCCCCAGTGCTCCAGGATCTTTGAAAGATATAGTTTAGTAGTTCTGAGATCACATCTGCCAGTTCCTTCAGAACCTTGAGGTGTAATCCATCTGGTCCTAGTGATCTGAACTCGTCTAGGGTGGACAGGTGCTCAGTTACCATTTTCTTGCCTATTTTAACGTGTTTCTAATCTGTTTTTTACAGTACTGTTTTTGATAGGTTGGACTGTTTTTTCCTTTTGTGTAGAGATGGATGCAAAAAACAAGTTAAGCAGTTCTGCTTTCTCTTTGTTGCTTGTTACCTTCTTACTACTTTCTCCCATTAATGGACTAATTTTTTCCTTGACTTTTTCCTTGGTTTTTACATGTTGAAAGAAGGTTTTTTTTGTTATTTTTGACTTTTGCCGCAAGCCTTAGCTTGCGATTTTGAGCCTTAGCTTTCTCGGAAACCGAGAAATTCGGTTGAAGCTACCCCTATTTTGCATTTTCCCCTCTTCAGTTTCAGACCCGCTTCGCGGAAACGCTGAAGGATGGCTTTGAGCCTTTCTGCCAATATTTCTACTGACTCCCCAGCTATGAGGACATCATTGAAATATGGACACAGTCCTGGAATATTTTTGAGCGTGCGCTCCATCACGCTCTGGAAAATTCCTGGGGCAACGCTGACCCCGAATTGTAGGCACCTTACCCTGAAAGCTCCCCTGTGGGTAACTATGGTCTGAGCTTCTGCCATGGCATCATCCACGGGCAGTTGCTGGTAGGCTTGAGCCAAATCTAATTTGGCGAATATGCGACCTCCCTGTAGTGACGCCAAAATATGGCTGACTACAGGCACCAGATATGAATGTTGTTGAAGCGCTCTATTGATAGTGCACTTATAATCCGCGCAAATGCGCACCTCACCGTTGGCCTTAAGTGGCGTAACTATGGGGGTTTCCCATTGACTGCTGTCTACTGGCTGCAACATGCCTTGTTGCAACAGCTTGTCCAGCTCTGCATTGATTTTAGATTTAAGGGCAAAAGGCACTCTACGAGGCTTGATCCTTATTGGAGTTATGGTAGGATCAAGGTAGAAGGCAATTGGAGGTCCCTTGTACTTTCCTAAGTCAGAGCTGAAAACATCAGCAAACTCCTGACAAATGGCCTCCAGGTCCGTTGCTTGCATTCAGTTTATGCCAGTCACATGGATGCCCAAGGCATCAAACCAATCTAGCCCGATGAGCCTTGTGCGGTTACCCTCAACCACCACGACTTCCAGGGGACCCTCAAACTCTTTGAATTGAACTTTGAGTGTAGCTTCTCCCTTGACCGCTACGCGGGAGTTTTGGAAATCTGTTATCAGGAGATTCAATGGCTTGAGTTTAACTCGTTTGCCGCTGCAACTGCAAATATGTTTCAGTGTTCCTTGGGAAATTATAGATAGGGCTGACCCAGTGTCCAGTTCCATTTGGCATGGAACTCCTTGAAGCTGGATATTGAGTCTCAGCTTTTTCTTAAGGGGCCGATGGGCACCTGTTCTAAACACGCTCCTACGGCTGGCGCAATAGCCAACTCTGTGTTGCCCCGGGGCCCCGGTACCTTTCCTGAGAAACTCTTCTTGTGGAACTTCCCTCTGGCGGCCTTTACAGACGGCAGCGATGTGGCCTTGTTTACCGCATGCCCGGCATGTTGCTGTGCGGAACCTGCAATCCGTGCGTCTATGTCGGCCTCCGCAACCCGCACATCGAGTGAAGGGAACTGTCTTGTCGAATGGCCGCTGGGCTCTTTCTGGTGGTTTCTGCAATCGGTCGACCTCATGGTCCGTGTCGGGGTCTTCGTCCCATTCAGCGTCCTCATGGTGGACGGTTTCTGGGCTGGAAGTATTCTTGGAGAGCCGTAAGGCTTTGACGGCTCCCCCGGCGGCTTCTTTGACCATAATTTCTTTGAGGGCATCTTGGAACGACAGGGTGTCCTTCGCGAACAGCTTCTGTTGAAGGTCCCTGTTCCTCAACCCGCACACCAAACGGTCTCTCAGTCTCTCTTCGAGGTCTGTGAAATTACAGAACCGGGATGCCTGTCGCAGTGCGGCTATGAATTCGGCAGCAGACTTGCCTGGTTGCTGCTCCCTTTGTTCAAAGGCATGTCTCCAGGCAATAACAGATAGCTTCGGCTCGAAATGTTCCTTGAGCATTTTTTTAAGCTCGGCGTAGGCGACCGACTCAAGCGAAGCTGAAGCGACCAAGTTTTCGGCTATATCGAACGTCACCTGGCCACACACGCACAGCAGCGTTGTGGCCTTTAAGCCGTCTTCGCTAACTTCGTTAGCTCTCAGTTCTCGACGCGAGACATGTATGAACTCCACCTCTCTGGATACGTAACGTCGAACTCTGACAGTTTTCCGAGCTTGGCCATGGTGAGTTGTCTCCGACCTCTCAATGCCTTGTGCTGCTAAGGCTTCTGTGGATTTCCCAGGGACAGGTCCCTTGGGAAGGTGCTATCTCCAGCATTTTTGTACTGGCAGGTAGAAGGGGGGGAACGTGGTTCCAACCTGGGTGCTGACGCCTGGTCTCACCCCTTTAGTGACTCAGCTCTTCCATCTTAGCAGCACATCCCACCTTCGTCGCCACTGTTGTGTTTCGGGATCGGTGAGGCATTGACGAGGCAGCAGGTGCAAACAACAACTCTTTTATTAGGTTAAAACAGAAGCGGCCTAACTGCCGCTTAGCTTCTATTTATACACTCACCGCTAGGCGGCGACCAATAGAATCAAAGCAAAAGTTCCCGCTCAAAAGCAAGTTAACAAGTATGTAGACAGCCAGTCTGGAGTTTAAACAATTGCAGCCGTTTGACCGTTTCCAAGTAATTTCCAAATAATTCACATCAATACATAACAGTCATTTTCCCTCCTTTTATATTGACCCAAATGCATTCAAGATAATTTTCACCATTGTTGTGCTCTATTTCTGTAGAGAGATAATTATTTCTTATATGTAGTGCAACTCCACCTCCTCTTTTATTTGATCTGTTTCTTTTAAATAATTTAAGTCCCTCTAGCTGTATATTCCATTTGTGGGTTTCACATCAGTTTCTTTCAGTAGCAGTAGCCAAAAATGCCCAGGTTTTCAGGAGTATCTGTTTAATATCTGATTAAGATGTTTAAGCTTCTCTAGTCTTAGTACTCTCCACCCAAAACTAGAGATTTAGTAGGACACCAGGATTAAGCATGAATTCTATGCCTAGCTCATGGACAACTTAGCCTGCCAAGTGTTTGGCAACTACTGACATATTCTTCTTTTTGCAGAATATGTAGTGGGCATTCCTAACATGAGCCTGACACAAGGAGGGGTGAGTACAAGACACAAAGCAGGAGAATTATAAAGGGAGGGGTGGTGCACCTGTTTTGTCTCTTCCAGAGAAAAAAGTGGAAACCAAACAAAAACAGCTTATTTATTGTATGTAAAAGGACACATAGCAGCCTTTTTAGGGAACCCCCTTAGGCTCAGTTTACGTACTCTGAGTCTGGACTTGATATTGGGTTGCATGTCTGAACAACAGAACAGATTATGGTCTCCTTCCATGTATGCAGAGAAGCATTTTGTATATGTCCCTATTGCATTTATTCTAGGATTGAGCAATAGCTTATTATTTTTTCTCTCCACTACACTGAAAACAAGTCTTGGTTCATAAGAAACAATGATAGTCACTTAGCAAGTGTTTCCACCTGTTTAGGGCCAGTAAGCGTGTTTGGAATTTTTCTAGGGGGATTTGTCCAGAATGTTTGCACAGGGGATGCTTGTCCGTTTGGAATCTCAGCCTTACAATATAGGTTTTTTATTCCCCAAATGCCCTCTTGATCAGGACCTCTATTTGTTCTGCTTCTTACCTCTGTGGGATGAGTGCAATCTTTCTGATGGTCAGGCTAAATAACCTCTTGGACTCCAGGTTCCATCTGCCAAGCCAGCATGACTGACGGACAAAGCTGTGGAAATTTTGGCCAAGCAATATCAGATTTTCATAGTGTCCAGTGAACACTCATGGACATGAAAATATTGTATATTCTGGTTTCTTGAAAAACAAAAATAGCTGGATCTTTTTGAGAGGGCAGACCTTTAATCTACTTGATTCTTTGCCCCCATTTCTTATCTTAGGTGGAAATTCTTACCAGGACCTATAAATTCCACATTCTCTGGACTCTCCTCAGTGAGCAGGTAAAAAAAAAATATTTCACTTGCATAGTTTCCTTTGCTTCTTCTAACCCATCAGTAATGTTCTAGTGGTTCCTTCCAAATATGTTTGAAATGCATGCCAGCTGGGAATTCTTGCTTTTGTAATCCTATCTGAAAAGCAAGGTGCTTGGGAGGACTTCCTTATACTCTTTTCCCAGCTGGACAGGGTGGATAAGTAGAAGATTTAGATAATAAATACAGCTTCCCTGGTATTGCTTAAATGTTGCACTATTGTTGGTTCTACTCACTTGGTTCATTGTAAACATTTTTCTTTTTCATAAAGCCAAAAATACAAATGGGATTCCTGGATGAATAAACCTGAGTCCTTATTCCTCATGGCTCTTAAAATTTTCCAGAAGGTCACTGGGCTAGTAAAATTGGAAATAAGCCAGTGCTTCCCAACAGAAAGTAATTCCCATGTGGCAATTTGTTTGATGGGAAGGCAAGCTATCATTGTATCAATTGCATAAGTTCCCAGGATGTTTTTGTCTTCATCTCTTTCCTTTTGCAGGTGGCATCATATTTTGGGCATACAGTGGCAGTTGCTGATATCAATGGAGATGGGTAAGACCAAAGGAGGGGGTCAAAGTAGTCTAAATTTTAATTGGATCTGAGGCAGCTTGAGGGGTGGACAGCTATTAAATCCACCAAACTTTGGTCTGAAATTAGGGACTTCATCATCTTATTTTGTGAAGGCTTAATACAAAGACTGTTCTAAAGCTGAGGCCTCAAGGAGTAGGTTCCGAAGCATCAGTGTGTTAGAACTAGATACTAGGGTGGAAATCCAGGGATCACAGATAATGGGGCTCCTAGACAAACTCACAAAGTATTAATGCTTTGGTGAATATGGGCAAGCTAACAAGAGTTGATGCTGCCTGATGACACCACCTTTTATATTTTTCTCATTACTTTTTTTAAAATTATAGCCAAGGAGTTAGCTGCATAGTCATAGATGCTGATTTATTATTTCTACTTTCAAATAAACACCAAAAGAAACCTACTGCCAGATCCTACAGCTGTCTAAAAAGGATAGATAAGACCACATAGCCCAAAGTTTATCATTCAACCCATAAGTACAAGAACAGAGCGGAATGGCAAGAGTTGAGATTTGTCAGGAAGCTCTTCATTGCTTCATCCCAATTTTATCCAAGTCTTTGAAGAGTTGCAATCCTTACATTAGTCTGGTCTGATGCCTTCCAAACATCTCACTCCTTCCACCAACCCTATTAAACAGCCAGTGTACTGGACGGCCATAATAGAAGCTTTATTCAAATGCTTCAAAAGAGGGCCAACTAGAATTCAACACTAAATGCTAGGCTATGTTAACTGTGCCAATTTATGGTTTAGTGTAATGAGAAGGGAAGAGATTGGGTTTTTTTAAAGTTAGAATTAGTAAATACAATAAAAGTATTAAAAAAAACAAAGATAAGAAAAAGAAAGAAAGAGGAAAAACAAAAGTGGATGAAGATAATTTTCTAGATTATAACAGCAGTTAAGTCCTGGTCTATGTGGATCACGTACTTAGTTTCATATCATAAAGGACAGGCAAGAGAGCAGCCATCCAAAGCACTTTTTCTTCTACAGCTTGATTAGCTGTAAGCAGCAGATGACTAACCAACATAGAGTTTCCTGTCCCCATTACCAATTCTAACCACCTCTGTTGGTTGCCCTTGTTTCTAGCCAGTGCCATTATTTCCTGTTTAGGGAAGATTGTCCTCTCCCAACCCATCAGGCCCTTCCTGACACCATTTGATAATCATAGCCAAAAAAGATCGCTGCTGTGGATAGAAACAAAAGGCCCTAAATTTTTGAAATTCTCTCTCTTTTTAACTTAAATAGTCAATTTGGTAACTAAATAATTTTGGACATTCATCTTAATGGTTCATGTGGCAAGAAGTAATTATTTCCATTATATAACAGGCATTCCAAACGATCCCTTAGGTTCCAATCATCCACCATTCCATTATGAACAATTGCTTTTACATCCTGATAAACTAGAAAAACAACCCACGGAATGTGTTTGTTATCTGTTTACAAAAAAACTTTTGAGAATATGGAGTGTTTTGGTTTGAAGAGTATTTAAATCATAAAATCCTCTTGATTACATGAATAAAATAGAATTTACTTCTCAGGCCCTGAAGCTATACTCAAATTCTTAGCAACTACCATAAACTTAGTCAACTGTCCCTGTTTTCTCTGTGTCCTGGTCTGCTAATACTAATCGGGGGCTGACAATGAGCCCTTTGTCACTGTCTCCTTCATCTGCACCTCTCTGAGTGGATATTTGGAGAAGCACTGAATGCAGCTCTTTGTAATTTATCCCTAAAGTGCAGCTACAAATGCTAAGTTAACCAAAAAGGTTACATGCTGAAATTACCTGTCAATTAACTTGCTTCCTCCATTTTTCTTTCAGGGTTTCCTTTTGCATTCAAAGAGATTCACGTGCCCATTTTGGGAATCTGCTGCCCTCTGTTGTCAGTTAGCTGTTGTTGAAATTTTGGCAAAGGGAATAGGAATCCTATTCCTACTACCGTGTTTCCCCGAAAATAAGACCTACCCCCAAAATAATGATTTTGAGGAGGTGGGCCTAATATAAGCCCTACCCCAAAAATAAGCCCTAGTTTTGGGGTGAGGCACACGCCTAAAAATCAAGCTAGGGCGGAGGTGGAGTTTACCATTGCAGCCAGGCTTCCCATGGATCGACACTTGCCTCGCCGGCCCACTTCTGCAGTCGAAGGAGCAGCTTTAGCTCTGGCCTACATTTCGCAGTCAGAGGCCTTTCCGTAAGGCCTGTGTAGCTGAGAACTGAGTTACGGATTGAATCCATAGTTTGATTCTCAGCTGCAGAGGCCTTCCAGAAAGGCCTTTGACTGTGAAATGCAGGCTGGAACTGAAGCTGCTCCTTCGGCTGCAGAAGAAGCGGGCCAGTTGGATGAGGCTGTCGGTGCTGCTGCCGCAAGATGAGTGGAAAAACACACACACACAAACCCTGAAAATAAGACCTGGTGCCTCTTTTGGAGCCAAAAAAATAATAATAAGACCAGGTCTTATTTTCAGGGAAACACAGTAGCATTAAACAAAAGGCATTATGCAGCAACAATTCTGCCCTTTTTCCATATATATATGGAATACTCTAACAAATACTTTAACACCCTCATACTGTTACCAACTTTTTCCATTCATGGCCATATCCAGCACATTAGAACTGTATTGTAATAGTGCCTATTATATATTTTCACTCAAATGTATATGCCTCAAGTGTGATTCTGCAACTATTAACAAAGAAATAGAGCACAAGTGCAAAAGTGTGGCAGAATTGCAATCTAATAAGTTTACAGTATTGTAATAGGATTTTGCCTAGCTTTGCTGGTCCATAAGCTACTATAATGGTTTCCATTAGACTGAATCAAGATTTAATCAAGCTCTTTGAAATCAATTACATTTATGATTAAGCCTGAATCCAACAATGTTACAATCATTTAGTTTTCATCTTTTATATTGTAAAATATTTGTCATTTGGACTCAATTTTCTTTGAACATACATTAATAATAATGTAATTAATTAAAGCTATAAAAATTGTGAATCATTTTATAACTCCCATCACTGCAATATCTTATATCTCTTATCATCCTCTACTCCAAGTAATAATACAATTTATAGTACAACACATACAGGGATATCCCATTGATTTGTGTTGCTTTAAATATATTCATAGAGAGTCAGTCTGGTGTAGTGATTAAAGGCACTAAGTTAGAAATTGGGGAGTATGAATTCTAGCAATGACTTAGGCACAAAGGCAAGTGGGTAGCCTTGGGCCAGCCACTCTCTCTGAGTCCTAGGAGGAAGACAATGGGAAACCCTTCCTGAAAATGTTGCTAAGAAAGTGGCAAGTCTTGTCTAATTCTCAGCAGTCAAGTACACAGGCATACACAGAAACACTATTCCTAAGCACAGAAGAAAAGTGCTTCTTTATCATTTTGTATTGAAAGTATTAATTTAATTTAAAATGAAAATAGAAGAGGCCTAATTTGAGAATGATAATGTTGAGATGACAGCAGATAGCTCATGAGAGGCAGAAGAGTCTGTAAGAACATACCTTAAAGGCTATTGATCCTCCTGTTTGCTGTTTACTGACTACAAAACAACATTATCGTGCCAGTTCTTACAGATATTGATTATTGCCATAATCTTCTTCAAAGCAAGATCATTTTCCCTGATCTAAAAACATATTATTAGCCTTTTCAGAGAAGAGGAAGGGGAAGGTATGTGGGTTCTCTTGAGAATCCAGGCAGTGACACTAGAGAAGAAACATTGCCTGGATTCTCAGAACTACCCACATAAGAGAATGATGTCAGACCCGAGGAAAGGTCTAAAAAAGAAGCAGCAGAACAGCTGTTACTGGAGAAATAACAGTCCTTTTGCAGCTTCCCTTACAACTCCAAAGCATATCTTTATTCTTGGTTCTGTTCTCCTAGTCTCCTTTATGTAGATGCAGCTTCCAGTAGTAAGTACTACACTTCTTAGCTAAGTTTCATTGGTATGTGGGACCTGTGAATCTGACACATAAACATGTTTCTGTGCGTTGTTTATTTCTTTTTTGGAAGAAATTGAAATGATCTCTCAGTGATGGTGATGGAAAGAACCCTCATGTAACCTGCTAGAGTACAGTATGTAGGAGAGCTCTGCTGGGGCAGCAACTATAAGGCCTGCCTGAATCTATTATGGCTAGCCAGATGCTTCTTGAAATGCCCATAGTTAGACTTCTGCAAATCCACTGTAACTTAAGTTCTCAGTGTTAGGTAGGTTACTCTTACCGTTGTTATACTGTATTTGCTCTGGCTGAGCTGGAGACTGTATCCTGAATAACCTCTTACAGATTGTTTTTCTGTGTCCCAGGAAAGATGACATTTTAGTGGGTGCCCCCCTTTTCATGGAGCGCCGCTCAGATGGGAAACTCTATGAAGTGGGAAGAGTTTATTTATACCTACAGCGGAAGAGCCCACGCCCTTACAGAACTCCTTGGCAGAAGTTGACTGGCACAGATACCTATGGCCGTTTTGGCATGGCTATTGCTTCTTTGGGTGATATAGATCAGGATGGCTACATTGGTAAGAATAAGTGGATGAGAAATAGGGAAGAAAGCAATCTGGAAAATCCCAGTGTTGTATCTCTGCTCAGCTACCTCCCACTGTTGAAAGAGAGACCACTGTATCATCACACGAACCAGGATTCATTGTGGCTGAGTCTAGATGCCTATGGATGACTGAGTATAGATGTTTTAAATATTTAAACATTGCCCAGAGTTGCCTTGAGGTAAGATGGGCAGCCTATAAATTTTACACATGAACAAACAAACATTGGCTCCTGTCTTAGAATAGTTTAGATGGTAATAAGTATGCATTTGAGGTTGTAAAGAGGCTCCATTCTTCGTTACAGCAAACCTTTTCAAAGATCTTACCTGAAAGTAACCTTAGTCATCTGCAGTTTCTTTTCACCACCCTATTAGTATCCATATCTATTGGTCTCTTACAACTTAAATTTGGAGGATACTCAGTTTAATCTTCTGTCTTCCTAATGCTTGAAGTTGGTCTTGTCATCACCCATCTGCACCTGTCCATGGCACAAACACTCATTTATTATTACAAATAATACAAAAACAAAATACAAAAATCTATCCTGGCAATGTGGTTGTTTTGTCATGTCTTAATGATTTTGTCTTCATCTAGTATTTAGCCCTTAGGTGAGGTAGACTTAAGGCATCATTCATTGTGCTGGGGTTAAAATAAACTTAAACTAGAGTGTCCAATGACAGCTACAAGTGTGTAAAACCTGCTAGGCTTTGCCACTTAGTTGGTGAGTGAGATCAGAGAGGTTTTTGATCTCTGGCCAGTCCATCTGTTGCTGTTCTGCTGTGTCTCAGAGTTAGACACATTGGATGCACTAGTGAAATATCAGAATTGTGCAATGCCAAATGTCAGAATTGTGCAATGGCATCAGCTGCTCAGCTGGCTGTTCTATACATGCTTTAACTTGATAGTCTTTGCTGGCTTAGTGGAAGGATTATGGACCAACCCTTTGCCCCTCTTTGCTTCTTGAGAACAGCGAGGAATCTAAAAGTCAGTATTAATTGCCTGCATTGGAAAGGAAAGGAAAGGAAAGGAAAGGAAAGGAAAGGAAAGGAAAGGAAAGGAAAGGGGGAAAAAGAAAAAAGAAAAGAAAGAAAAGAAAAGGGAAATCCTGAGTAAAAATAAGATTAGGCTACCTTTTTGACACCAATCTGTTATTAGTTTCACTTTATTTAACTTGGGTTATGACCAAAATGAGTATGAAAAGGGGCACCAAAAGTTCTGGATATTCATAATCAAAACAGCACCATTTGGCAATGAGTCAGAGCAGAAGTAATAGGAGCAGGATAGGGATTGGCAATGGGGATACCAAGTTTCATGCTAGAGTAGTTTTCTGCCTAAAGATTGAAGGACATCAGTTTAATTCAGCATTGGAAAATACCCTTTGTATTGCTTCTCTCCACCCTCCTTTTCTTTTGGCTTTTTCACCTTGTTTCCCCATTATATTTGCCATTATATTCTGTTTCCACAGACATAGCTATAGGAGCACCCTTTGCAGGCCAAGATGGAGGTGGCCAGGTTTACATCTACCGTGGGCACAGTGAAGGATTGAGTGTATCTCCAAGCCAGGTCCTCAAGAGTCCCTTTTCTGAGGCTGCTGGTTTTGGCTTTGCCATCCGTGGAGCCTCTGACATAGATGTTAACGGTTATCCTGGTAATACAATATTTTGTTATGTCATATGCTTCGCCTAATCTATTTGAACCAAAGTAGAACAATGTTGAAGTTTCCCAAGAGTTTTGTTTTGATCTGAACCAGCTTTCCTCTAGCATGGCCCTTTTAAATGCATATCATGATGACCTCCAGCATCATCATCATCATCATCATTTAACATATGATGAAAACATGACAAAAAAGTAACATATATACACAATCCACATAATTATATTCAAAACATCTACAGGGGGTATGGCAGTGGCCTCATAACTGGATGTCCAGTTCAATTACCCAGTGATCCTCTCTGGTTTTGCTTCATGTAGATCTTCTAAAGAACAGAGAATGATGTCATGGGCAGTCTTGCACAATATGTTTAATAGTTTGTATATCAGCACCACAGTCACAACAAGGGGAATGACTTCCATAATTCCAAACTAGCATGACTTTTGATCTTGTAGACTAGAAACCATAAAACTGACCAATGTAGGAGAACTTAGTTAGGGAAAGACTAATTTAGGCCATAGGTAGATTGAAAAAAATGTCTTAATTAGTCAAAGATATGTGCAAAATCCTGTGCTTTTTACTAGGAAAGCTTAGATTGACTGCTATTCTTTTCAGTGGAATGGGTAGCACTGGGCCTCAGAAAGATGGCTAATGGAATGCTGCATCCTTAATGCCCTGTTTTTTATCTTGTTCTTCACACCCAGATGTGCTAGTTGGTGCTTTCAGGATCAACAAGGTGGCTGTCTACAGGTGAGTGAGTGTGGCCAAGACCTTTGGGTCTCATAATCTGAAGTGCAGCTACCTGTCAGTGCTTTTTTTCTGAAATTTGTGACATCATCTTTCTTTCCAAGAACCATCACATGTTCTCTCAAGAGCCCCCACTCTTTAGTGAAACACACTGGATACTTGTGAAAACTAGTACTGAAAGGGTTGCAAGAAATTTGTACCAATTGCTTTAGTGTGGGGACAAGAAAATGTCTGGAAAATGGCAAAATCTCTTCATTTTGACATGTTTTATTCTATGCTCCTTTTCTTTTATGGATGGAAAGGAAGAGGTGAGTGATAATCTCTTCCTCTTTTTATTTTTCATTTTTACTTAACAAATGCCTGTGAATTTATACATGAGGATGAAATTGTATAGGAAGAAAAAGAAATCAAGGAACTATTGAAAAGGCAAATAGGTAGCTAAAATGTCTTATTTAATATTGATTTTTTTTGCTTAGCCAAATTTAGAAATATAGAATTGTTTACAATATAGGGTTTTGTTATATCCCATTGATTTTGGGGACTTGTTGAAATTATGAATAATTTACAATTTTGCCATAGGAAACTCTAAATTAAATTATAAATAGGTCAGTTTCCTAGGCAAAACCTACAGAGTTATGGTGACTGTTGTTCTTATTTTGCAAATAGAATTGTTGGGTTTGCACTTTGACAAGTTTGGTGATCATGGAAAGACAGCTCATTGAGCAAACAAATAGTTGTAAGCAGTAGTGATCTGAATGTCTTGGAAAATCTCTTAGCATTTTTTTTTCCATCTTGTGCCCAGAACTGAATAATTCCTTCTTTTCACTAAAACCAAGTCTATAAAAGCTATTCTCTATACCTGGGTAAGTGAAAAGTTAATCTTATGACTAAAGATTAGAACTAGCTAGAGCTACCCAAATCTTTTATACTGCATTATAATTTTGCATATAACTTAGTATCAAACTTCACAAAAGCATATGCTGGCATTCCCCAACCTGAAGGCTTTCATATATGATAGGAATTCTACAATTCTTGTCTCCACTCACACAGAAGCCCTTTGGCTGAGAAAAGTTGATATATACCCAAATCAAAGTAGCTCCACTCAGAGGAAGATCTGTGATATGATGCAGCTCTTGGCTCTAGAACTTCTTTCTTTAATGCAGTATCTTCTAAGGGGTTGATTTATTGTTCCCATCAACTGTAGAAAGACACTACAGAAGATCATGAAATTGGAGAAAACTGGTCCAGGGCATGGATGCTGTCGAATTAGCTAGTTAAAGGCAGAACATTTTATTGTAGGGAAATTTTACCCATCCATCAGCATATGTCCATGACTAGAAATTTTGGAAAAGTCCTTTGTCTCATCCACTGAGGATGAATAAGGGAATCATTTAGTCAGCATTTATCTCAGCTGCATATGCACATCTGTTATGTTTGTCTTCCTTAGAGCTCAGCCGATGATTATACTCAAAGCCCACCTTTCCATACCTGATGTGCTTGATTCAGAGATGAAAACATGTCCAGGAGCACAGGCCAGCTGGTAAGCATAGTGAGAAGCGCATCCATGTTATTATAAATAATTAACCATGGTCCCATGGATTATGTGCTTTGCTCAACACCTGAGCCTACCCACTGAATTTTCTTTCCTAGTAGAAAATCAAGAGTGGCAGGGTTAATTTCTTTAGAGATATCTTTTCCCTAACTGGTATTCTCCAGATATATTGGGACCTCAACTCCCAGAATTCCCAGCTAGCTGCGAGAAAATGACTAAGAAAAATAATCATTATAATTCAGCATGTCTAGCTGGCATCAACTGTGAGAAGGCTAGTTAGATGTATTCATTCAAAAAAAGATATTCTCTAACATGCTGGGAAATGGAGAATGGTAATGTGGGAAGTCACCCCCCCTGCCAGAGATGGAAATATTAAAAAAGCAGAATATTATATTTCCTCAAAGGATCTTTAAAAGGCAGAAAAGCATGCCCAGTTTTTCTTAATAGCCCCAAGTCTCCCTCCCCCAAGCAGAAACCAGCTCTGTAGAAATGCAGATATCATAATCTTTTCAGAAAGACTGAAGCCAGGAAGCTGACGAAATTAGAAAGACAAAGATCCCTAGAATAAAAAGCCCCTCACCCAAGAAATCCAACACAGGAAGTAAGCCATCAGCCACTGACCCAGAGAAGCAGTACATGACCTTTGGGACATAATAGGATTAGCCCACCACCATCAGAATACCAGAAAGGCATACTGAACCTCAGGTCAAAGTTCATGCCACAGGAACAACTCCAAACACAAAAATCCAAGAAGGTATAAAAACCCACCACTCCCTGCTCCATGTGGTCAGCTTTCCCAGAGCCACGTTTCTGTCTGGCTCTGTTCTTCAATAAACTACAACCATCTTTCTAAAGCATTCTCCATTTTGTTTATTCCCAGCTTGGACTGGACCCTGATGAAGATTTTTCTTTCAACAATAACATAGGATATGAAGTCTAACCAATAAGTCAGAATAATCAAAAACACAAAACTAGTTGGAGTTTTCAGAAATCTTTGCCATTTGGTACTGTCCCACTGTTTGATTATAGTTACCTTCTTTCTATTAAAGATGTGAATACGTGGGGGCAGTGCTTTTTTTGTAAAACAAAAAGGTGCCGGAACTCACACACATCATACAACCCGCCTTGCCTACCCTATAAGGTTCCATCCCAAAAAGGTGCCGGAACTCCGTTCTGGGCGTTCTATGACAAAAAAAGCCCTGCGTGGGGGGCAGATAAAAAGGATTTACTATGTGTTCCTTCTTTGTTTTTTAGTTTGCCTGTTCTGTGTCTAAGATGCTAATCTAAGATCACTTTTTTCTGCCTTTCTTCCCAAGCACAAAGCACATACTCTAGACTTTACCTGTATCTATAATATATTTCTTGTAATCAAATCACCTTTCTGGTATACTGTAGTTATAAAATTTGTTTCACTAATTATTGTTCAGGTCAAATTCCTACTTTCTACATGCACAAAACACTTCAGTCTCCAATATCTTTAAAGTTCATGAATTTAAATGTATAATAAGATTTGCAACTGTACAGGTGGGATTCAGAAAAGCAGGTTCTATGGTTAGTTATTTGCCAGTTGGGTATACTCTGTTTGATCTGTGAAATGAGCCTCATTCTCTTTTTCCTTATCAATGTAGCTTCAACATCCAGATGTGTGTAGGAATGTCGGGAAAGAACATTCCATCAGAAATTGGTGAGTGTTGAATCAGTAATTTGGAGGAACAGAGGCCATTGTGGTCATGATCATTTACATAGATATCAAGAGGGATGAGATAAAAATCCAGACAGTATGAATTCTGAGGTTTCAGGATTCTCCCAGGTGAAAGATTTTTCAGAAACTTGGAAGCAATACCCTACAGCAGTGTTTCTCCAGCTTAGCAACTTTAAAGTATGTAGATGTCAAATCCCAGAATTCCCCAGCCAGCCAGGTTGATTGGGGATTTCCTGGCAATTGAAACCCACACATCTTAAAGTTGCCAAGATTGAGAAACACTGCTGTAGAGATAGTATTGCACACGACACATTTTTTTTATTATGCAGAGTCTCTGATGAGGCAGAATTAGTAAGATTCATTAGTTCCTTAAGCAATATTTGTAGAAAGTTAAAAACTAGTTCTCCTGAGATAGTTAACAAATGTGTGCAGCTTTGCCTGATTGCCACAGTTTTTGTTTCTATGACGAGACAATTTTGGAATTTAATTTTTAATATGTACATGAAAACGTGGCTATTTATTAACATATCAGCATGCCTAGCATTTCAGAAAGAAAAAACCAGGATGAATCTCTGTTTCTTAACTCAGCTGTGCCAGAAATGAAATTAACTAGCCCAAAAAAGTATTTTGCTGATTTCTTTGAGAAAGTAGCTGAAAGTAAGAAATGAGTTATTAACTTATGTTTCCCACCCATCCACCAAGAGGTACTTTCCACATTTGTTTATTTAGATGTGAAAACTACTGATTCTATTTTGGCATTAGTGGTTATAATAAATGGGGGAAGGATCTTAATCTAATGCCCCATAGAATGCTGGATCAACTCCCATTAATCCTAAACGGCACAATATTGCTGTCAAGTTAGAGAATAGTGGTCCTCATCGCTATATGCAGTTTTTCCACTACACATTCCTACATTTTCTGAATTCTCACATAGTATTAATAAAGAACATAAGTCTGGACTATAAGAACACTGCAGATGTTTGACTCAAAAGCCTTTTCTTGTACAATAGAAGACAAGAATTTGGTATTCTAGTTATCAATGTGTATATTGTAGATTGTGATTTGTCTATTAATCTTCATCACCATCATGTTGTTTTCTGCCTGTTTCCTTGTGTCTGCTAGAATTAAATACAGAGTTACAGCTGGACCATATGAAGCAGAAATTTGGGAGGCGGGTTTTCTTGCAGCAAACCAACCAACCAAGCCAGACATTCCAACTGAAACTGTCCAAAAAAATTCCCCTGACCTGTAAGAATGTCACGGCTTACTTACGGGTAGGTATCTCAGGCGTCAAAAGTGTGTCTTTGTTTCTGTGTGCATGTGTTTGGAATAGTAAGGAATGGTTGAGCAATAGGTTCTGCTTTACTTTGGAAATTATGTTCAGCTTCGAAAGTTGCAGCTTAAGATTTGCAGGGAAACAAAGAAGAATGCTGAGTGCATTTTCCCTTCTCTACTTTGGGAGCTACCAAGGCCACATTCTTATGTTTGAACTTTTAATCTGTCATTTTACAAATCTGGTCTTGGAAGTTTTGGCCCATTTGTGGTACTTTCCTATCTTGGAATAAAATTCTTTATGCTACTGTATCAATATCAATATCCCAACACCTTCAGAAGAGGAGAATAATTTCCAAATGTGAATGATCTACAAATCTCAGCAGCCACAGCCAGCAAGGGATTTTAAGAGTCATGGTTCAATCAAAACTAGACAATTTCTATGCTTTTTTTTCTAGGAAATATGGTTGGTATCTTTGCTTTTGGCAAAGCTCCTGCATATTTTTCACTGCATAAATCAAAAACAATTTAATTATGGCTATTATGTTAGCCTACTATAATGCAGAGATTAACCATTCCATGGTGATGTTGAGCCTGTGAGGAAATTTGAAATTGGGAGAGAGTTTCCTGCTCTTAGAATTATAGAGATGAGAAACAGTGTTATGGATATTAGAGTTACTGCCTTTTTGTTTTGGCAGGGCTTTTGTGTCTTTCAGTTTGACAAGTACTACTTAATTCTTTTGTGCCTCTAGAAATTTCTCTTTGCTGAGATGAGAATTTGTGGCTTCTGGAAAATCAAAAGTTCCCCACCTCTGTGTTAGAGTTACAAATCTTCCAGAAATATGTAATTTGAGCACATATTTTCCAATTGGATATCCTCCAGATTTGTCAGATTACAGCTCCAAGCTTGCCAGCTAGAGATGATGGAGTTGTAGTCTCATATATGTGGAAGGTGCCCAGCTGGGAAAAACTTACCCCATGGGATCTGTAAACTGCTTTTTACATACACCCCTTCCCAGGATCAAGCTGATTTCAAAGACAAACTGAGTGCCATTGTTGTGAGCCTCAACTTCAGTTTGGCATCCTTCTCCAGAGCTGGAATTCTGCAACCTATTCTGTCTGGCCAATTGATAGTCCAGGAACAGGTAAGACTTCTTTCTTCTTCGGCTGAAAGCAAGTGCACTGGGAACTACCACATTCTGCTTATGAGTTTGGTTTTTAATTTTATATTGTGGTTATCATTTTGATATGTGGTTTGCTTGCTTGTTTGCTTGTCTGAATGCTTGTTGAGCATAGGGTTTATCTCTAAAATAAGTGTTTCCAAAGAGGTGGCTTTGGTAAACATAGCCTATGCATGCCCAAGAACAAGTCTGAGTAGATGGAATATTCCTCTTCCAGAACTGCGTGCAAATTGTAGATCACAGACAATAATAAACTGTTTAGTCTTAAGGTGCCATATGACTTTTGTTGCTGTTATTATTAAAATAAATAAATTTTGAATTATTTAGCTAGCTACTATTTATAGAAAGATTGGAGCAGTCCCTTCTGGACTTGGATGCCAGCTATTTGCTTAGAGGTTATGTATGTCACGTGGAAAAGAAATGGATTTTGTACATAAAAGGTTTGCAGATTGAGAGCCCTAGTGGATTTAAATGCAACTTCGGAGCCACCAAAGTTGCCACCAAATGATATTTTTTATGTGAAAGAATGGGAAAAATGATTGAATAGAAGGGATCTAGTCATATTAATTGTAAACATAAATATAATGTTAATTCAGTTCAAAAGGAGATTAATCTAAATCAGATGTAGTTTTTGTCTGGCTTCATTCACTTATTTATTATGAAATTATCTTATTTAAGAGATGGGCAATTGCAGAGATATGTAGATAGTTAACTGGACTTGGTGAGAGGTTCTGCATGCTCTGAATTTTCTACTTCATATCTGGTATCTTCATATCTCTAGATTGAAGGGATTTTTCTTATGTATTCCTTGATTAGGAATAACATGGAATAGCATGGACTGTGTATGTAGCAGTCCATACTCACCTCCAAATTATATTTGCTATTCATTCAATGATAGCTGTTTAGGTTTCCTCTTATCCACAGACCCGCATCATTCTAGACTGTGGAGAAGACAACATCTGCATTCCAGATCTCAAACTCTCTGCTCACACGTAAGCACCAATAGCTTAGACTGGGTTGGCCACAATTGCTGAGGGGTGAGAAAAAAGCATAGTAATATGCTGATAATGTTTGTAATTTTTCTGTGTCTTTTATTATTTATTTTATTAATCAAATTTACATGGCTGCCCATTTTACAGAAAGCAATTCTGGGCAACCATCTTTTGTAGGACTTCCATAAATCTCTAATAGTAAAACATGTCATTAAATTGCAGAGATGATCTATAGTTTATAAGAAGGACAAAGGTCACCATCACTAAATTTTTATTATTATTCTTTAAAATAGTTTTATTAGTCCATTTTTAAATAAGCATATGTAATACAAAATGAACAATTCACCCCAAGCAAGGAAAATGAAAACACAACAAAAGAAAACATAGAAACAAGAAATGGTAGTTGTAATTACAAACATATTCCAAGTTCATCTGAGGTCTTTAAAAGGAGACACTAAGCTTTCATGTTCATCAAGCCCGTCCAATAATTTTTTTCAAAGGGAGAAATAATGTGACATTTTTCTAACAGAATATATAATTTTCTCAAGAATTGCTAAATCATACATCTCTGGAATCCAATCCATTATATCTGGGGTTATAGCATTTTTCCATTTCATAAGTATTATGACACCATAAATATAGTATTTTTCCTTCTGCTAATTCCTTTTTGCTATTCCTGGTGCACAAAAAATCATCTTTGTTCAGAACATACTAAATTCCAAGTACAATATGAGTGTCTTTAAAAACCAACACTTTCCCAATCTATAATCATATTGTATAACATTACTCCAAAAGGAGTATAATGAAGAACATGACCATAACATTAAAGTGCCAGAAATTTGTCAGTGAATATGATACTTATAGTTTCAATTAACATTAAGTAAATGTTAAGACATTGCAAGAAAAATACGTTCTGATGATTAAGTTGGCTGGAAGCTCAGATTTACCAAATATTTCTACAGAAATCTGTATATGTTCATCAGTATCCATGTAACTCTTAACAGATCTTTAATACAAAGTAGACTTATGCAAAAAATGTTGCTGGATTTTGCATCTTCCTTTTCTTTCAGACAGTTCAACAATCATATGCCATTTATTTTCTTAAATGAATAAAGAAAGGCAGTCAGATGTCAATGAGTGGGAAGGCAAAATATGTCCTTTCTAATCCAGCAAAATGTTTCAACTTCCATCGGTCTTCCAGTTGACCTTGGTGCAGTGGTGGGATTCAGCTGGTTCACACCACTTCGGCAGAATCGGTAGCTAATTTTTTGTTGCCCAAGCCCAGAATGGACTTCCAGAAGCGGCATCCACACAGAGAACCGGTTGTTCACATATTTGAATCCCACCACTGCCTTGGTGCATACTCAAACCTCAATAACAATTTTGCCTTGCCAATTGCAATATTCTAATTACTGATGCAGAAGAATAATGCAGCCATTATTTAGTAATCTTTGCTTTCTATGTTGTTATGTCTCAGGAATGAAGCTTTCCTGCTTGTTGGGGCTGAGAATGTGGTTCTCATCCAGATTACAGCAACAAATGCTGGAGAAGGAGCCTATGAAACTGAGTTAGTGGTGGAATTGCCATTTGGGGCTTACTTCCAAAGAGCTAACAGCAGTGCACAGGTGAAGTCAGATACAGTTGTTGAATTTTAGCTTCCAGCATCAGTCATTACTGAGTATTTTGGCTAAAGTTGCAATGTATTGTAGTTCAGGAATATCTGAAGGCCAATTTACCCAGTACAGAAAAAAGGTTTTGTCATGTGGCTATATACTGACAGAAAATGCAGTCTTGTAGTCTTTTATGCCTCTTATGGAACACAGCCAAGAAAAACAAATATTTTCACCTCCTTTTTATTCCATTCTTAAAAATGTGTTTTAAACATTATTTCCTAAAAATATTTACATTTTCTTGCTTCTTGTGATCACAGGTCAACCCTGAGTTGACTGGAAGCTCAGATTCATCATGTTGATCATCCTCCTCCTCTGAGGGAGGTGGATGGTTAAGAAATAAAAAATAAAAATAAATAAAAATAAATAAATTTGGATATGTTAAATTATCTGCAATACATTTGGTTGAAATCAATTGCTGCATATTAAAGAACTGTGCTATATAACAGTGCTCAGGCTCTAGGGGCGTCAAACTGCCGGCCTGTGGGCCGGCTGCATCATACAGAGGCCACGCCCACCCCAGCTCCGGCAATGCAAAAAAAGTCACAATACGTCGCAACACATCACGTGACGTGGTGAGTTTGACACCCGTGCTCTAGATTGTGAGTATAACCACACTGCAAGTCTCTTTCGGTTATACTACTATATTTGCAAGTATCCTAATTTAAAGCCACCTAGGATTTTTTCGCAGCTGGATACCACACATGGGAGCAGGGGGTTGGACTAGATGACCTCCAAGATACCTTCCAACTTTATTATTGTTGTTGTTGTTGTTATGTATTATAAGTTTTTCTGAGATTTAACTTTCTTTGAATTTGATTTATTTTGTGCTAAAATGCATGAGAAAATCTGCTACCATATGTAACAAATTTAGTTTTGCTTCAGAAGGGGCTCTGATGACCTAGAAACAACCTTTCCAGTTGAGTAGCAATAGTATGAAAATCCTTTCATTCATTTTGTCATACTGCTCATTCAGTCTTCCAAGGTTAAGTATACTTAAACACACTCCATCCCTTTTGCCTGCAGAAACTGATCTGTAATTTCCGCAAGGAGAATGAAACCCGATTGGTGGCTTGTGAAGTGGGCAACCCAATGAAATCCCATACAGAGGTAGGGGATACATTTCTAAAATGAACTTGTTTTCAAGTTTGCTCTGAAGTCTGAAAAAGTAGCAAAAATCTAGAAAGGAATGGAAAATGTTTTTCTCCCTGTAATACACAAAATTATACTACATTTCCTTTAACTTGGTAAATAGAACTGAATGGGATCTAAACAAAACTAATGCTTTTTCCACCAATGCATGACACTTTTATTTTTTGCATATAAACAGAATAGAAGTGTTACTAATATCTTTTGATTAATACATACAAAGGCAGTTACTAAATTCTATTTTAGTAAGCAGGATTATTGTCACATGACTTATCTGATTCATATTATACCACAAATCCACAGTCTAGCATCTACAGGCATATAGATAAGTTATTGAGAAATTGTAGCAGAAAGCAAACCATTGACATCAAACAGTATCCTAGGTTGTTACAAAGTTTTTTCTTAACCTATTGATCTTCTCTACTCCCTGATTTTAATGTGGTCATTCTCACTTTTCTTCTTGCCCCTTATTATTTGCAGATCAAATTGGATTTGGAACTAAGTATCAGCCAGCTAGAAGATGCCAATAACAGCATTGTCTTTGTGCTGCAACTCAAGAGGTAACACTCAGTCAGGCCTCACTGGCTTAATCTCTGAAACCAATTTCTCTTTTTTAACCTGGAGCTTCCCAAATGAACTACAACTTCTGGATTCCAAGCCATTATCATCCAACACATTTCCATGGAAATTGTAATCCTGGCAGATTTGGTGGTGCTAGACTGGGGACTGCTATTGTACCAGCGTCCTTCAGCATTCTCCAACCAAAAGGCAGAGAAACAACCCTATATCTGTTTTATCTATTTTTATTTTATTAAAAAAAAAGTTAAAATTCAAAACTTCAAAAAATTTTAACAGAAACAAACAAAAATAACACACAAAACAAGCAAGACGTTGAAAAAAGTGCATTAAAAATACATGAACCCATATATACATCTTATCCTCCTCCAAGATAGCTGCTGAATGGTAAGTACTTTTCTTTTTCTTGGTGATGATATACTGATTTTGCTGCCAAAGTTGGTTCTTTGGCAATACTGCTCCCTGGATTTGAATGGGAGCATTTACGAACGGCCCAAAATGGCTTTTGGATGGCCGTGAACCCTCCTGGGAAGAGGAATCTTGAAGATTGTAGTTCCCTGTGGCATTAATTCTATTGTGGGAGCTGTCAGGAAGTCAGTGGTCATCCATCTTTATTCTCAGCAGTTCATTTTTTTAAACATGCCTGGGTTTTAACTTCATTTTTGAAGCTTCTGTTTCACTTTGCTCTTTATCTTTAAAAGTTGACCAAGTTGTTGAATGCTGATCTATTTTAACTCCCTGCTGGACTTTATCTAGTTTTTTTTTTCCTTTTCCCTTTGATTTATATTGTTGTTTTAAATAACTTTTGCTTTTCCATAAGGAAATCATGTTCCTGTGTAGTGAAAGTGTTTTCATTTGATTTACATCTATATTGGACTCTCACCACAGGGATTTTGCATTTTATTAATCTGCAAAAATATTAGACCTTTTTTATTTTTCTTTTAATTTTGGATTGAAATATCTAGAAAATATCTTCCCTGCTTCTTTATTTATTTTTTCACTCTGAAAAATATTATTTCTCTATTTCCTGTGTTCTCTTATCTATTGTTGCTCAGTTACACAGAGCAACAATGTATCAAATTACAGACAGGGAAATGTGGCTGGCATCTGAAAAAACATAGTTTGGTAATGTATAATCCCTGGTAGAAAGTTTTTTTAAGAAGTTTGATGAAATGATAAAGGTTACGAAAAATATTCAGATGCAAGTAACTGTAGATAAATCAGATTCACACAAAAAAATTTATTTAAAAGTGGCAAATTTTGTGAAGAAGATTGAAAGAAATATGGATCTTACAGACTTTGAACTGAGTGGATTGCACATGCCTTCCTGAAGTTCAAGCCTGCATTCCTTTACAACAGCAGAAAACTGAATGAAGAAATGATAAATTGTTTTTTCCTAAAGGATTGAAGGAGATTGGGGAATGAATTTATAATGCTTAACTGGAAAACAATTTCATTTGGACTCATTGGGAAGATAAATCGACTTTGGAGAATAGCCTTATTATATTTAACTAGACAACAATTGTTAAGAGATGGTATCAAAAGTAAATGTGGACATATGATTCAGGATGAATCAGTGTTGACTGTTGGGATGATTTAGGAAAGATAAGAAAACCATGGTAAACTTTCTACGAGTTGATTACAATAACAGTTTGTTAACAGAGTGCTTTGAAATTTTAATCTTGCTTTTTTTATTATTGTTCTACCTGTTAACTATTTTGTCATTAATTTAGTAGATAGATGACAGGTTAATAATCTGCAAATGGAATAAATAGTTTAAAAATTTGGGGGTGGCTGTTTTGCAAGGCATGGGAAACTAATATTGTTGTAATATATTTATCAGTATTCAACTGAGGGGAAAATATGTGTATATGTGTTAGTGTTTTTAATGCCCTTTTCCCCCCAATATCTTGTTTATTTTGTGAAACTGCTTTACATCTTGAATCCTTCTATGTTGCCAATTATTCTCCCATCCCCCCCATCCCCCCACTATTTTCTGTAGATAGCTTTCTTATCACAACACTTTTCCATCCTTTATTCAAGTTGATTTGAATGTTCCAATATTGTAAAGAAATCTTGGGGGTGCCTCAAAGGTGACAACCATTCTGACATTTTCATCATAAGTTCAAATTTCTTCTGCAGTAAGAATAGCCTGAACCCCAACAGCAATATAAAATGGTTGCAGGTTCCACTCAAGGTTGATGCACAGGTAGAGCTGTTTGGGTGAGTACAAGCCATTTTGCTTAACCTCTTCCATTAGAATATTACTTTTCTGTGAGTGCAGATTATTTTTTTAATCTGCTGGGCTGATAAGAGGGATACATTTTAATTTTTGTATTTTGTGCTCTTTGTTCCCAGAATCTCTATACCAGCTGCAACTGTGCTCCCATGGACTCTTGAGGAGTTTAAGAACAAGAGCAATGAAGTTGATGACTATGGACCGAAAATAGAGCATATCTATCGGGTATCAAGAAACATACATTAATTGGAAATATGGAAGTTTTAGCCTAAAATTGAGACTTTTCCCTATTAAAGATCTCTTTTCTTTCTCTTTCTCCATGCCTGTCTTCCTCCCACCACCATTCTCCAGTTGCAGAATGCAGGCCCTAGCACAGTATCTGGAGCTGATCTGCTTGTGTATTTCCCCAGTCACTTCTGGAAAGGCTTTTTGCTTTACATCACAAGAGTGAGCACAGAAGGCAACATCATCTGTTCATCTACAAATGAGACCAACCCTCTAAAGGTAGGACTAACAATGGGAAATAGACTTATTATACAATGACATCTCATTTGCTTTCATGAATTAATCCATGGCACATTTAGGTTAAGGATTCAAGAAGTTGATAATGGAAAGACATCTGTCATCAAGAGCCCATCAAGAGTAGAGTGGATTAGTTAGTGTGTGTTTAATTTAATGGGATTGACCAACGGCATAACCTGCTTGCTATCAGGAATTTTTTATGCCACAATCTGATTGGAAGAAATGGAAAGGTTCTGGAGAAATTACCAACATTCAGAATCTACAAATGGCTCTTCCCTTGATAGTCTGAAAATTCTGGCTTCAAAAGTTCCAGAATTTGAATCAGAGAATTAAAAAAAGGGAAAACTCAGGGGCTGTGATGATCAAACTATATCCTCAGCTTGATTTGTTCTAACTTTGGCTAGATTTTTAATATGTTTTATATACGGTATTAAAGCTACTCAGGAAACATAAGGTATCAGAAGGCAGGACTTCTGATTATCCAAATGAGATGACTAAAATTTGTATCAAAATTATCCATTCTGGTATCACTTTTTACCCTGAACTAAGCATAATGGGGCATGTTGGATTTTGGTTGAGTATGTTGTGTCAACCCAATCACTATGGTATACAATAGGTTGTGGTTTAGCCTATTGTGGCTACAGTATATTGAACAAATCATTGGTATGGTAAACATAGTTCCCTAGCTAGTTATTTTTCTATAATATTTTCAAATTCAATTTTTCAAATTCAGCATGGAAGAGCACTGTGCCATAAAGAACTTGTCTCCTTAATAATAAACACATTATTATCTATCCATTCAGGAAGCTCTTAATATTTTCTTCATCATAAAAGCAGACATGCAGTAAGGAAGCAAGGAGAGAGAAGGAAATCATAATTGAGTGTCTCTTTTTCATCATAGCTAAAAGTCCAGGAGCCCACAATTGCTCCCAGCAACCTGACTATTCCCTCATGGCATTGGCGTGAGAGGCGTGATGTCAGCCTTTCAACATTCAAGGAATCTATTGAGATGGTGAGTCTTTGCAGGAAATGCTTAGAGATTGCCTCAATGCTCTTTGTTGTTTAAATTTTATAGGGTAATCCAAAGCAATAGACCCTGGATCTGAGTCCCATTTCTTTGCTGTTCATAAATGAGATTTATTAGATCATAAATGAGATACTGACCCAATCTGTAATCTTGAGAGTTACCTATCTTGCAGTGTTGATCTGAAAGTAAATGACATAAGTATTCTATATAGTACAATTCCATAAATATTAAGCATAACTGCATACTATTTCAATTTGAAATATTAAGGTGGGAACTTGTTTGTTTTTAAAATGTCAAGATTTGGAAATCAAGAGGCTTTCCAGCTCTCCTCAGTTACTTAAACAAACTGGCAGGTTCTGTGAATGCAAAAGCTAACCCATCTCTAATCCACATCTGCTCCCTCTGCCTATAATTTTCCCTAAGAAAGAAATTGTTACCACTGAAATCCAAAACATTACTGCATAGTAGATGTTCAGTCACACTTCTGCTCCCAACGGGAGTGTTCAGTTTAATACTGCAATTATTTCCCACCATAACTTCTTCTCTTCTATGCTGTTCTGTTTCTTTATGAAACAAAACATAGAGTGGATTCATCATCTGCAATAATCTTTTTCTCCCCTGTCCTCCAGTAAAGATTTAAAGTCTAGTTCATGGAGTTTCCAATGTCCCAGTTTTCCTGATTTAGAAGCATCTTTTGTGTCCTGATTTTCCTGATTTATAATTTTCTTCCCCAGCTGTTGTGCTATTCAGAGATTTGAATTGCAAGTTTGCAATCACATGCTCCAATAGGCTGTGAAAAGCTCTTGAAGCTTTTTAATACATTTCTTTCTTTCTTTTACATCTTTCCTTACCACTGTAGGGAGTACTGTAGGTAGGGAGTGTGTGAAGAGATCTTTGATTTCTATTCATTCATGAGCTAGTGCAGGGGCTGGCTCAGGAATTCTGGGAGATGAAGTCCACAAGTCATAAAAGAGCCAAGGTTTCTTACCCCTGACCTAGTGCAAAAAGTGGGATAGAATTGTGTGATGCATGTCAGAAAGATACTTCAATTACATGGTCACACACACACACACACACACAGAGAGAGAGAGAGAGAGAGAGAGAGAGAGAGAGAGAGAGAGAGAGAGAGAGAGAGAGAGAGAGAGAGAGAGAGAGAGAGAGAGAGAGAAATGGTCATTTTAACTTATCTTGCAGATACTCTTGCTTTTTATTTTCCACCAGTCATGCAGGGTTGCAAGAGCCAATTACAGCACCGATGACATTATTGTGATTGTTAGTGTTACTGCACTTTTCACACACACACACACACACACACACACAAAAGTCCCTTGAAATGACTTTTGGTCTACAGTAGTAGAAAGTATCAACTCTCCCACAGCTGGCACTTACTTGTCAGCTATTCAGATCTGGAAGGACTGTTGCTTGCCTCAGCTCGGTTCAGCTCAGCTTCAGTGGTTGATGTCTTTCCATGATTCCTCCCTCCCTCCCTCCCTCCCTCCCTGTCATACTGCCTCTTCTGCCAGTGCAGCAAAATAAGTTAACGGAATGACCCTCCTGTGGGGGAACACGGAAGACTTTTTTTTTTTTTTGCAGCCTCTCCTTCCTATCGCAGGTTAAAGAGTTCTATTCTGCTGTAGTCCCACTACATTATATATATATATATAATATGATCATATTTAAAAAAAAACTTTAGTTGATTTTAAAAATTTAATCCTTTCTGTCTTCAGAATTGTAGCAACCAGTTGTGTGCTGTCATTCACTGCCAAGCGGGAACACTGGAGAGGGGCCATGGAGCTATGGTGACTATTCATTCAGTACTGTGGCTGCCAAGTTTCCAGGAGGTAAGAAATCATAATTTAATAGGTATAGACCAGTTTATATACCTCCTGGAAAGGTCTGCTCTGCTAAATCAAAGCCTTGCTAAAAAAGGTATCCAACTAGCTTACCAAGGGACTATAAGTATGTTGCATTGAAATTATAAACACGGTTTACTCAATGTGTTGTCAGAATGCTGAAATGTTGTGGTATCTAAGAGGATAGGTACTTGTCTCATGGAGCTGACAATGGAACATTCAGTGCAGTATCAACAGAAAAAGAAGAGGCAGCGGGGTAAATGGAGAAACAATGGGATGGTTTGGGTTCTACATATATCCTGTTAAGAGGCAATGGGAACTAGAGAGCTGTGCCCAAGTCTTTAAGGAAAAGAGGCCCAAGGAAGGATCTGAAGCAAATTTTTAAAAAGGCAGCCAGATCCAAGCATAAGAGGTAGCAAGTGAGAAAGAGTAGCATTGCATGAATAAACAGAAGCCCTTTGAATAATGAAAGCTGTGGAGCTGAAAGAATAATGATCATAGGACAAGATGTACTGGTGGATGAACATAGAGCATTGTAAGTGCAATATATTGCTTTGATTAAAGGGCTGAAGTAGGATTGAAAATAAATTAGGCAGAACTCCCCAGTTATTCCATAACTAATCTTGAGTCAGTCATTGTCTTGTAGCCTAACCTACCATATAGGATTGTTATTGTTTTATATCACATTAGGCTATTGCAATTGGTGTGTTAGATCTTAGAGCAGGTGACAAGCCAGCAGATGATCCACAAAGCAGCAAATGTTTATAGTCTCTTTCTGCCTTCTCCCACTCCACATATTAATGAGCCCCCCCTGCTACTTCCTTTTTACACAACAGCTTCCAAAGCACCTTCTTATCCAATCCCGGGCCCAGTTTATTGCCACAGGGATGCCTTACAACATTCAGCCAGAAGTTCTACCCAGTGGGGCTGCCCTGGTAAGTCCAGGATTATCAGCACTATTGGCAAATGTGAAGTTTTCTATCAATGCCAACATTTGTTCAACAGGCTTTGAATTTTGGCTTAGAAAATCAAAATATTTTTTGAATCATAGCATTTATTAATTTCATAAATTCAGTGCTAAATATCAGTCTGCCTGGTTTGAGTCTTTTCTTCCTTTTCCCTCTCTATAATCTATATATTGTAACTTGAATGCTGAAAGTGCTAGACCTGGACTGAAAGTTAATAGAACATTTTCCTGAATCATTTCCAGTTTAGAAATTTAGAGCACTACCTTATTTATTCCTGGATAGTTCTGGAAAGTTGCTGACACCTGAAGAATTACATAGTATTGTGTCATATGGATGACTATTCCGGTTAATAACCTGAGATTATCAATGGTCCTTTATACACATGTGCAGCCCTTTGTCCTTCTCTTAATGATCTCAAACCATGAAGACCCTGATTAGCCATTTTGTTTCCCACTTAATCTGAATTGGGCAAGTATATTTTCTAAAACTTGAGGATTTGATAGGATTTGCTATATTAGGAATACCTTTATTCTAAAATTTCGGTCATGTTGTTGGAGACTTCCTGGCCTTACAAAGGGGAAGCAAATGGATTATTTGTAGAGGCAAAACAATACTTCATATTTCATTTTCCTAAACCAAGATATGATTGGCAGAGTGACCAATAAAAATTTAGCAAAATCTTCCCTTCAAAACATAACTGCAGTTCCATCTTTTAGCAGCCTTGCAAGTATGGGTTGGGAATGACAATCATTATTTTATTATTTCTTCTTGGCTATAATATCAACTTGTTAATTCATCTAGTTTTCTTTCTCCCATCTCTTTCCTGCTGCTCACAGGCTGAAACATTAGTCGAATGGGTGAACCCTGATGCTAAGAGAGACATCCCTATATGGTGGGTCGTAACAGCTGTGTTGGTGGGACTTCTCCTCCTTGCAATCTCCATTATTGTTCTTTGGAAGGTACATGAAACCCTGGGCAAGGAAGCCTGACCTGTTTAAAGTACAGGATGCAAAAGTCCAAGAGCATGTTCCTCTTCATGCATGCAGCTGTCCTGGAGAGAGAACCAGGGTCTGCTTTTTGGAGGCAAGGTAGCCAGGGATACATCATATAATCTGGAGAACATAGCTGATGAACTCTCTGATGTCTGCTGGTTGCATAAGCTTACCTGTAAACAACAGAAAATAAAAAGCAGTGTCTAAGTAAAGTTAAGGATGGTAACAAAATTATAAACATCCTGTCCTGGGACTAGCCGCTCTGACTGCCAATTCCAACCTAGTTTTGGAATACAAAATGCTTTGATGGGTCTGAGCAAATGATCAAACAGATTATTTTCCTTCTGATCCTTAAAATGAATAGTTGACAGTTATGAGATTGCTTAGACAGTTAGTAGGTGGAAGGTACCCTAGCTTCGCTTCTGGGCTCTTCAGTTAATATGCTAAATAAATACATAGCTTTGTGTGGTATATTTTAGCCATGTCAGAAGCATCCACCTATGAGAAACTATTTCACGCCTAAAGTGACTTGTTTCTTATTCACTCTATTTTCCCCACTTTCTTTTCTTCAATAGACAGGCTTTTTCAAGAGAAAGCGACCACCCACCGAGGATGAAGAGCAGCTAACTCATGATCCTGGAGTTCAGTCAGCTGGAGAGGGGCAATAGGGTATTCTGTTCCTCCCATATCTAATCTCATTATTGAATGGATCCATTCCTTTCCTGCTCATATTCTCTAGTGTTCAGATACCAGCAACAGGCAGTTTGTAGAGAACATAATTTACTCAGTCCCTGGATGTGAAGTCACATTTTCATCAGCTCCTCAATTTCAGAAATCATATCCTGGCTGCAAAGCTTTGTTATAAACCCACCAAGTGGATTACCAATTGCAGATTCAAAAACTCATCTATTTATAATAATAAACAGCTAATGGAAGATAATGTTATAAAAATTCAATGCTTTAAAGAATCCTTCACAACCTAACTTAAAAATAAACATTTTGCTTATTAAAGGGAGAAACAGTGGGTATAAAAAATTGCCTAATGTATTAAATGCACATGAAAATTGTCTGATTCCATCAACATTCTTGCAGCTAGGAAAATTCTAATTTTCTTTTAAATAATGATATTTTTGTATAGTGTACTTTGTTCCTTTTTATATCATTTCCCTTTATTATTTAAATCTGTTGTAGACTGCAGTATTCCTTAATAATTAAGGTATGAACACTCTTGTAAAAAATGGGTGGGCTGATCTGAGAAACTATTAACCATTCCTCATTCACAACCGATCGGTTTCCAGGTCCAATTCCTTCCCAATATTTTTTTTAAAAAAGAGTAAACATTAATACTTTTTACACTAACAATATTGGCTTCTTTGACTCTTTGTGGTCCATGGGGAAGTCAGGTGATGTTGATGCTCAGAGATGACTTCTGGGATTACAAACATCACCCCAGCAATGTCTAGTCCAATAGAAATTAAAGTCATTTTGGGTCTGTTCCAAAGCTGAAGATGTAGACAAGAGAAGTCTGCTGAATCTGTTCCCTCAGGCATCTTGTTTCCCCGGGGACTGCTGAACTCAACAACTGGTTATACAAGACATGAAACATATTCTTTTGATTTATAAAATACTTTGCCCTTCAATCAACAAAAGCTACGATTTAGATTCTTTAAAGGTGTATTTTGGTATTGTAGCACAACAGCCATAATGTTTTGAAAAAAAAACTGCAAGTCATGTAGAGACTTCTTCAAGTTTTTATTTATTGCCTTCTATCAATATTATGTAGTTCTTTACGCAGTAGTTGGGAGCTATTAATTTGTGACTAAAGCTTGTTTTCTTCATTGTCCCAATTAGTTAATTAAAACTGGAACATTTCTTTTGAAGGGGAAACTATATGCAAATAAGCAATGATCTCTCTCTCTCCCCTCCCCCCCTTTCTTTTCTGGGAAATTTTTGAAAACACATTTCTTGTTATTCAGAGCATGTAAGAGACAAGTCATGTGATTGCTGAAGTTTGTTAATATTCAAGACGTCAGCACCTTGAAATGGGAAGGAGAGGGATAGGGAGAATGTATATTGTTGTCATCTAAAACCAACTGGAGCTTTTGTTCTTCAGAAGTACAACATTGTTCAGAAAATAGAGAGTTTGAAGAATCCCTGGATTTGGTCTGAACAGGGAAGGATTTTCACTTTCTAACTAAACTTTGATATAGCAGTTTCTCACTTAAGAACCTTCAACTGATGCACAGAAACACATGGACATGATTTCAGCAATTAGCAGTTTTTAAAGGAAAACTAGTTTTGGGAGAAGTGCCTGAAAAAGAGCAACAATATAGACCGCCGATAACTCTTTCCTTCCCACTTTCATTTCCTCTATAGGTACTTTTTGCCCATGTTCCTGAATAATAATAATAATAATAATAATAATAATAATAATAATAATAATAATAATAATAATAATAATAATAATAATAATAATAATAATAATAATAATAATAATAATAATAATAATAATAATAATATACCAAGTTGAAAGGGAGCCTTGGAGGTCATCGAGTCCACCCCCTGCTCAGGCGTGAAACCTACGACAGTTTCGACAATGGATGTTCAGTCTCTTCTTAAAACTTCCGGTGGAGGCATTCACCGCTTCTGGAGGCAGGTTGTTCCACTGGTTAATTGTTCTAACTGTCAGGAAGTTTCTCCTCAGTTCCAGGTTGCTTCTCTCCTTGACTAGTTTCCATCCGTTGCTTCTTGTCCTTGCAAGGGAAACAGATTATGGGATGCTGCAGGAACAAAAGCAACTCTATTGCTGAGAGACTTTTGGTTGTGGTGGTATAGAAACACATCCAGCCATACTAGGCAAGAGAAAACCATCTGTTCATTCAGAAAGGCTTTTTTTATTTTAAAAACATGCCTGCTGGCATACTGATTGTGTACAACGGCATAATCGAATTCAAGGTTGGGAAGTGTCCCTCTCCTCTCAATTTTCTGTGTTCAGGAACTTTCCTAACCCCAAGGCATCCTGAAAGCACTCAAGAGCCTTTAAGGAATCAGGAAGCATTTCAGGGATATGTTGCATACTCAGCAAGCTATAAGTCTAGATTAAAAATGATAACATCTGGATCAGTTTTTTTTCAAACCTGACAACTTTTGAGGATCTAGGGCAGGGGTGTCAAACTCGCAACGTCATGTAACATGTCGTGACGTATCGCGACTTTTCCATTGCCGGCAATGGGGTGGGTGCGGTTTCGCCATGACGCATCCAGCCCGCGGGCCGGCAGTTTGACACCCCTGATCTAGGGAGTTCAGTTCCCCAGCATGCTGGCTTGGGAATTCTGGAACTTGAAGTCTACACATATAAAGTTCCATGTTTGAAAAACACTGATCTATAAAAAAATCCCACTGAAATCAATAATCACTAGGTTTGCCCTAAATACTATATAATTAAAACTGGTCCAACCATTATATTAAATTTATTATATTTTTATCCATAGTGCCAACAGGCATCTTTCTACAGTTATTTTTACTCAGGAAGGTTAAATTATTCAATTAATTTCCTAGCTGATAGTATGTTTGCCTTTCCAGAATTCCATTAAAAAAAAAGTTTTATTCATTTCCTTGTTGTAAACTCCCTCTCCCATAATTGGGCAGTTTGTAAAGATTACAAATAATTTTTCATATAATTGTATTTAAAGTTTTAAAAACAAAAATAAAAACTACTACAAACTAATATAGAGTGAGGAAGAAAAAAAGAAATCAAAGATAGAACTAAAAATGCAAGGAAGGAAGAAAAAGAAAAATAGAAAGAAAAAAAGGGCAAAGAAGTGGCATCATCTTTACAGCAGCCGTAAGTACAATTATAAATTTACCTTTCAGTAGTAACTGAGACACCTCTTTAATTCACAGAAATATAATAAGGAGGAGAGGTACAACATAATCATATTTGCAAGATAAAGTAGTTTTAGCCTTCCTATAGAGTTGATTTCTTGCACTGGTCTCTCTCATTGGGCTGAACAATCCTACCCCAAGTCATAAGTAAGAGCCATCCCTATGATTTCAATCCAGGGCGCAGCCTGCAATCCTGTCTGCCAAATAATCCAATGTTCTTTGTAACTGCTGTCCTATTACCTTCTCATCATCTTCCATAGCTGATAGATAGGGCAGTAGTTGTCTACAAATGTTGAATCCAGGGAGACCTTTCTTAAGATTGGTGGTTTGGCATCTCCTCCTCCTCCTGCAAGTATTTGTTGACTGCAGCTCGAATACAACTCCTTGTTCCCTTTCTGGACAAGGCTATGGGAAAGATTCCAAGGCAGGCTCAGACTGATGACAAACCAGCCAAGCTTTAATCCAGCTCATGCCTTCCCTAGGATCATCTGGAACCATCCAACCACTGCTTCACCCCATAACCATGCAGGAAGGCCCAGAAAGGCAAATACAGATTACATCAGACTAGTATTTTGGATACTAGAGCTTGTGAAGAATTTCAGAGTCGGGAAACATTATAGTCTACGGTATTTTACATTATTTTACATGAGCAAAAGGTTGTTCATTGCTCATTGTTTCAGGAGGATGCCTGTTCACTTCTGTGGCTTTCTTTTTCCCATTCGTTTCCTATTAGTCTGAACAAAACTTAATCGGAATAGCAGCCATGTTTTGCACATGCTCAGAGACACATTTTTGGAGCGTTGCTGATAGGAGATGCGCCTCCTTACGTGCCTCAGGACCCCAGGTCGGTATTGATCACAGTTTCTAGGTGAGGTAAGGCAAGGGCGGAGCATTGGAAAAGAAATAGGCGGCAGCCGCGGCTGCAAAACCGAGACGATCGCGGTGCTCGTTCGCCCAGTAGGTGGAGCCGTTTGAGCTCCCTCAATCTTGTCGCTGGACAGGAGGGGCTGCCGGACTGGGGCAGCATCGCAGCGCCGCCTCTGCTGTCGCCGGCGCATAACCGGATCCTGCAGAGCCAGCTCGGTTGCTGCCGAAGGTTCTCTGGACGCGCCATGGCCGGGTAGCAGGAGCCGGTGGGGGCGGCCAGAATGCTGCGGGCACCGGCTGTGGCGATGCGCTGCGCCATCCTCTTATCGCTGCTCTTCGGCCCCGGCTGGTCAGCTCTGGGCAAGGCGCAGCCGGGGGAGCCTCCCAGCCCGCAGGGTAAGTGGCTGCGAGACTAGCGGGGAAAAGCTCACGGGGCGCGGCGGGGTGGAGAGAGTATAAGGGGTTGTCGAGGCCCCGCTCGTTTTCCGCGGCTGGGGTGGGTGGGGCAGTTTGGAGGGATGGGTGCAGTGCCTTAAAATGCTTCGGGTGGAGGGAGCCTGGAGTCTGAAATTGTCGCCTTCCTGTCCCTTCGCGCTCTCGGTCAAGGTGAATCGCGCCGGGGTGGGGGCAGATCTACGTCCTTTTATTCTTGCGGGTTTTTGAGCGTTTCGACTTCCTCTGCAAGAAATCAGATGGGGAAGATTGGAAGAGGTTGTAGCAGAACGAAGGAGATGCGACGCACGAAAAGGGGAAGGAAAGAAAATGGATAGGTCCAAGCTTTTTTTTTTTAATCACGCTTTTTTTTTTAAATCACGCGTCCTCCACCCTGTATCCCGCCTTTCTTGATATTGGAAGCCGCATTGTCTTCTCCCCTTGGAGGGCGCCCCTCCCGGACAAAGAAAGTCAAAATGGGGCAGGAATTAACCAACTGCTTACTGGGGATCTTGATTGGGTACCCTTGCATGGCTGCAACCTGCACCTCCCAGGCATGGAGTGAGAGGGGAGACGAGGAAGAGGAGGACTACATATATTAAGGGTAGGGGAAATCTCCGATATTATCGCTCAGCCATGGTAGCAATCCCCCTGCCCATCTCTCTTCTCCTCTTTTCTCCTCCCCCACTTTACCCGTCCATCTCCTTACATGGCAATCTTGATTCCCCCTACCCAGACAGCCACAGCTAGGGTCTTTTCCTCCAGGATCTTTTCCTCCTATTTCCTTCCCCAGGGCTTTGTCTGCCTTTCTGTCCTTTTCTCTAACAGATGTGCCCCTTTTCTTATCCTGCTTTTCTTATCCAGCCTTCTTCCTTCCAGATTCCTACTTGGTCCACACCCATTCTTTCTCTATATATCCTCTCTGACCTCTGTTGCTGTACCTGTTGACGCTCCAGCATTCTCTTTGTTTGTCTTCAGTAGTTTTTATAGATCTGCACACATTCTTGTGTATATTGTCCTCAGATGTGTCAGCTTTTTCACTGAGTCTTTATTGTCTGAAATAAATATGACATGTCTGATTTGTGGCATTCAAACACAGATGTAGGTTGAAGCTATCAGCTTAATTTAAATTTTAGTTATTTATCTTACATTCTATCTTTCCATGTCCATCTTTCTATCTCCCATTAATTTTGTTTCTTCTCTCCACCCCTATTTGATAGCCACTTGTATTTTTCCAAATGGCACAATAACTTAATCATGGGTCTCTGCCTTAATTATGGGTCCTTCTTGGCACCATATACATCCATCAAGGGAACCTCACTTGGAATATAGCGTGTGCCCCTGAGTCTCTGTGACCACTTATGGAATAGGACCTAAAGGGAAGCATCCTCTTGTGCTGGTGAGAAATGGCAGCAATGAAAGTCCTAGGAGGAGTGTCCCCAAATGAGTCTGAAAATCAGAAAAGTCTGGCTACACCATATGAGTATATGTTGCTTTTGTGTAGTTGCATCTCATTTGATTTCAGTGGCCTTCCATGCACTTGTTGTTTACGTCTTGGGTTTACATGGCAGAACAGAGACAGAAGTTCTGTTTATTCTGGCTGGTGAACTGCATATTTTTGTAAATGGATGACCGAAATAATTAAACCTTTATGTGTGGGTAGATGTGACAACTGTTCCTTATATGTGATGCAAATAAGTCATTAATTCATTTTTATCTCAACAAGGGGATAATAAATTCTGTGATTTTTGGAGATCGATGTCTTTCCTAGAACTGCCATTACATTTTGGAAGAACTGGTTCCACCCACTTATTTGCAAGTTGTCTGTGCACCTGCTGCTCCTGAGAGCCACACCAGCCTATTCATGTATCAACAACATCTAGAGTTGGCTGGTTGGCAGTAAGCCACAACTCTCCAGCCTAATCTTGCATTGTGTGGTTTCATAGGAAGAATAAAAAAAAAAAACATGGTACAAGTTTTAAAAAGGAAGACTTATCTGTGCCTTTTTATATCAAACTGGAGTTGTGCTCAATCTGGTTTTCTTTGCTTAAAGAACAGAACAAGGAATACTGCATTACTCTGTGTCTGGACCAGTTCCTGTTCTCCTTTTATATTTGGGAAGACGTGTGATTTAATGTGTCTTTATCTTTAGATTATATTAAGTTAAAAGTTATATGTTATTTACAGTCAAAACTATTCACAATTCAGAAAAATTACCAATGCTAATTCCTGAATATCCTTAGACAATAGTTATGGCTTTGCGTAAATGTCTCTTGGACTATAAAATATGCACAATAAAATAGTTGAATACTTTAATGTCTATGTTGCTTTTACTGTGCTATGTTTAAAACACACTTAAGTACTTTTATCATTGGGACATGCTGGTTTAACTGTCATGCCATTAAAATCTCCTGTCCCTATATTAGCAGTAGCCCCTGACAATGTTTCCTTAGTTGGCTGCCATGTTGCCTTAGTTAATTCCATGTTTCCTTAGTCAATAAATTGCTCTGAAAGTCTCCATTCCAAATTAAACTCTGCTTCAAATTTCCTTCTCTGCTTTTGTTCTACAAATCTACAACACAGTTGTTTGGGAGGTACCCCCATTATGGATATCCTGCTCCTTATAATCCTTATGATTATGGTTTATCACCTTACTTAGTTCAAAAGGGAGTCCTTTTAAATGCACTTAGATATTCTTTGCTTTCTTACTATTGTCCAGAACTTGATCCTGATAACAGATTGCAAACAGATTTATATGCCTCCCATCCCGCTATCCAGTAAGATTGTTAGTATATGTTTGTCATAAATGCACAATATTGCTTTTCGTTAAAGATCTGTGCATTATAAATCTCTTGCAATTTTGAGTGATAGTAGTATTCCATTCTTCCATAATTCAAGTATCTGGAATAGGAAGTAATCATGGAGCAGAGTAAAAGGGAAGACATACTTCCATCAAAGTGCTCTTTCATCCCAGCAAAGCATACAATACAGAAAGGTCATTGTAAAGAACCTACACCATCTTAGTTAGTGAATTGGAAGGAGACTACCTCACTTGACAAATATTGCTTTGGCTGCCACCATCTCTCACTAATGGTTTTACTCTAGTGCTAATTTGTGTCCAGATATGCCCCTAAAGCCTCCTCTGAGTCCTGGATCTTATAAGTTGTTGTTGTTAGTTGCGAAGTCGTGTCCGACCCATCGCGACCCCATGGACAACGTTCCTCCAGGCCTTCCTGTCCTCTACCATCTTCTGGAGTCCATTTAAGCTCATGCCTACTGCTTCAGTGACTCCATCCAGCCACCTCATTCTCTGTCGTCCCCTTCTTCTATTGCCCTCAATCTTTCCCAGCATTAGGCTCTTCTCCAGTGAGTCCTTCCTTCTTATTAGGTGGCCAAAGTATTTGAGTTTCAACTTCAGGATCTGGCCTTCTAAAGAGCAGTCGGGGTTGATCTCTTCTAAGACTGACCGGTTTGAACGCCTTGCAGTCCAAGGGAGTCTTCTCCAGCACCATAGTTCAAAGGCCTCAATTCTTTGGCGCTCAGCCTTTCTTATGGTCCAAATTTCACAGCCATACATTGCAACTGGGAAAACCATGGCCTTGACTATACGCACTTTTGTTGGCATGGTGATCTCTCTGCTTTTTAGTATGCGTCTGATTTGCCATAGCTTTCCTCCCCAGGAGCAAGCGTCTTTTAATTTCTTGGCTGCAGTCCCCATCTGCGGTGATCTTGGAGCCCAGGAAAATAAAATCTGTCACTACCTCCATTTCTTCCCCATCTATTTGCCAGGAATTGAGAGGGCCGGATGCCATGATCTTTGTTTTCTTAATGTTGAGTTTCAAGCCAACTTTTGCACTCTCCTTCTTCACCCGCATCAAGAGGCTCTTTAGTTCCTCTTCACTTTCTGCCATTAGAGTGGTATCATCTGCATATCTTAGGTTGTTGATATTTCTCCCGGCAATCTTAATTCCAATTTTTGATTCATCTAGCCCTGCCTTTCTCATGATGTGCTCTGCATATAAGTTAAATAGGCAGGGCAACAGTGTACAGCCTTGCCGGATTCCTTTCCCAATTTTGAACCAATCAGTGGTTCCGTGTCCAGTTCTCACTGTTGCTTCTTGACCCGCATATAGGTTTCTCAGAGACAAATAAGATGGTCTGGTACTCCCATCTCTTTAAGAACTTGCCACAATTTGTTGTGATCCACCCAATCAAAGGCTTTAGCATAGTCAATGAAGCAGAGGTAGATATTTTTCTGGAACTCCTTAGCTTTTTCCATGATCCAGCGTATGTTGGCAATTTGATCTCTAGTTCCTCTGCTTCTTCGAAATCCTGCCTGTACTTCTGGAAGTTCTCAATCCACATACTGCTGGAGTCTAGCTTGTAGGATTTTAAGCATAACTTTACTTGCATGTGAAATGAGTGCAATGGTGCGATAGTTTGAACATTCTTTGGCATTGCCTTTCTTTGGAATTGGAATGTAAACTGACCTTTTCCAATCCTGTGGCCACTGTTGAGTTTTCCAAATTTGCTGGCAAATTGAGTATAGCACTTTTACTGCATCGTCTTTTAAGATTTTGAATAGCTCAGCTGGAATACTGTCACCTCCACTAGCTTTGTTGTTGCTCAGCTTTCCTAAGGTCCATTTCACTTCACGTTCTAGGATGTCTGGCTCGAGGTCAGTGACCACCCCATCGTGGTTATCAGGGATGCTAAGCTCGTTCTTGTATAGTTCTTCTCTGTAATTTTTCCACCTCTTCTTAATCTCTTCTGCCTCTGTTAGGTCCCTGCCATTTTGGTCCTTTATCATGCCCATCTTTGCATGAAACGTTCCCTTCATATCTCCAATTTTCTTGAAGAGATCTCTGGTTCACCCTATTCTATTGTTTTCCTCTATTTCTTTGCACTATTCATTTAAGAGGGCATTCTTATCTCTTCTAGCTATTCTCTGGAATTCTGCATTCAATTGGATGCATCTTTCTCTTTCTCCCTTGCCTTTTGCTTCCCTTCTTTCCTCAGCTATTTGCAAAGCTTCCTCAGACAGCCATTTTGCTTTCTTGCATTTCTTTTTCTTCGGGATGGTTTTAGTTGCTACCTCTTGTACAATGTTGCGAACCTCCGTCCATAATTCTTCAGGCACTCTTGTCTATCAGATCTAATTCCTTAAATCTATTTGTCACCTCTACTGTATATTCATCAGGGATATGATTTAGTTCATACCTGAGTGGCCTAGTTTTTCCCCCTACTTTCTTCAATTTAAGCCTAAATTTTGCAACGAGAAGCTCATGATCTGAGCCACAGTCAGTTCCTGGTCTTGTTTTTACTGACTGTATAGAGCTTCTCCATCTTTGGCTGCAGAGCACATGGTCAATCTGATTTCTGTGTTAACCGTCTGGTGATGTCCATGTGTAGAGCCGTCTCTTGGGTTGTTGGAAAAGAGTGTTTGCTATGACCATCGTATTCTCTTGACAAGATTCTATCAGCCTGTGCCCTGCTTCATTTTGTACTCCAGGGCCAAACTTGCCTGTTATTCCAGTTATCTTTTGGCTTCCTACTTTAGCATTCCAATCCCCCATGATGATAAGGACATCATTTTTTGGTGTTGATTCTATAAGGTGCTGTAGGGCTTCATAGAACCGCGTCAATTTCATCTCTTCAGCACCAGTGGTTGGGGCATAGACTTGGACTACTGTGATATTGATGGTTTTGCCTTGGATTCGCACTGAGATCATTCTGTCATTTGGGGATTGTATCCCAGTATTGCTTTTCCTACTCTTTTATTGACTATGAAGGCTACTCCATTTCTTCTGAGGTATTCGTGCCCGATACCTGATGGTCCTCTGAATTAAATTCCCCCCATTCCTGTCCATTTTAGTTCGCTGATTCCTAAACATGTCGATGTTCAGTCTTGTTATCTCTTGTTTGACCACGTCCAGTTTGTCTTGATTCATGGATCTTACGTTCCAGGTTCCTATGGAGAAAAACTTTACAGCATCGGACTTTCCTTTCACCACCAGATGCATCCACAGCTGAGCGTCCTTTCAGCTTTGGCCCAGTCGCTTCACTCTTTCTGGCGCTACTAGTACTAGCCCTCTGCTCTTCCCCAGTAGCATATTAGACACCTTCCGACCTGAGGGGCTCATCTTCCAGCGTCATATCTTTTTGCCTTTTGGTACTGTCCATGGGGTTTTCATGGCAAAGATACTGGAGAGGGTTGCCATTTCCTTCTCCAGTGGATCACATTTTGTCAGAACTCTCTGCTATGACCTGTCCGTCTTGGGTGGCCCTGCATGCCATAGCTCATAGCTTTATTGAGTTACGCAAGCCCCTTCACCACGACAAGGCAGTAATCCATGAAGGAGTATTAGCCTTCATTCCCTTACTTTTGACATCCATAGCTCTGGAAACCCAAAAATCAGTGACATGGTCATGGAATGCAGGGCTGCTGAGATCAGAGCATTTCCTAAGTAGGTCTTCACTCAGCATCTATTTTATTGCAGACTAACTACTTGATATTTTTATTTATTACATCCAGTATTTCTTTGAAATCCAAGCTTAAAACACTTAGGCTTAGATTTGCATAGATACGTCAGACATCTTCAAATAAATACCTAGTTTACTTTTATAGCTTCTGATGAGAATCATTTTCTTTTTACTACATTTAATTTCCATTGCAGAAGTGCAAAGAAATTGAAGGGAATCCAGCTAACATACATATTTTCTTATCAGGCAGTCTACTAATCAGATTAGTATGAAACAGAAATCAATGTCAGTCAAGATTGAGGTGGAGTTGAAGTCACTTGAATATTTCCCCCCAAAGGGACTAGTCACTAGTTAGCAAAATCCTTTGCGTCCCATATAGACTTTCTCAGTTGCATAGATGCCTCCGTAAGTACAATGGGTATTTATTATTGCCTCAGAGACAGTGATATAGTATCCCTTAGGATTCAATCATGTACCATCTGATAAAGTGAGCTGCAGTTCATGAAAGCTTATGACTTTTAATACCATTTGTTATTTGGAAAAAGTGCTACCACAGTCCTGTTTTCATGTGTCCTAGACTAACACAGCTTTCCTCCAACAGCCAATCACTAGTAGATATTATGAACCAAGGTAGGCAAACATTGAGCACCACCAAAGTACACCAATAAACCAAATCTAAATGTCCTGAGGTATGTTGATACAGCATTTGGGCTATAGCAGAATGTTGTGTGGTAGGACTTGTATTACCTGGGGGAAAGGAATCTCAGTTTTTAAAGGCAGTCATTAATGATAAGTATGACAGACCTAATAAATAGTAAATGGAAAGTTTTCAACTTTTATGGTAGCAGCTGCTAAAGGGTTTTCATGTGGCATTCATTGGCTGCTGCTTCTTTTTCTGACTACCTCTGTGTATAATCTCTTGTCTTCTTTCTTCCCCATGTGTGAAGGCTGTTCGTTCTACCCAAGCTTTGGCCTCTCTGGAGCCTGTAAAAGTAGATTAGGCCATTGGAATTTTGTTTGTTGCTGGAGCAAGATGAACATCTGGGAATCATCTGATTCCAACAGTATTCCTCAACTGCAAAAGTTTGCCTGCTATATTATTAGAGGGTGGGGCTACTGGATTTGCTATCATTTTTCTTCCCATTAGAACTGTCACATTTTGAGACTTATTCCATTTGTTCTAACACAAAGAAATAGCAGAAAACAGCAGCTAATTTAACTATTACACTTTTTTTAAGGTACTCTGGAAATAGCTATTTGAACAATGCTTCTGTTCTCTGCACAGACCCTTTTATTGACCTTAAAGTGGTTGCTATAGAACTTTTTCTTGTGGTTCTCAGTATCACCATTCCTACTGTTAGTCACCTGTTAGTCTATTTTGAACCCTATCCAAAAATTAGGGAAGGATATTATCTTATTCTCTAGGCACAAAATGAGGGAGGAAATGGGAAGGGAGGGGAGGTAATGGGAGGACAGGGTGAAAGAAAGGGAGGGAGGGAGGGAGCAAACAAAGGAAGTTTATGAGATCAGCCATTTGATGAAATTAGTATGACTCTGTTAATATGCCCCTGCTGATTCAAGGCTTGTTAGCAAGCTCGTGGTAGAATCACAGTTGGAAGGGATTATTCAGGCCATCAAGGCTAACACTTCACTCAGGTGCAAAGCTCCAAATTAAACCATCTGAAAGATTATAGTCTAGATGCTAACTGAACACAGTTAAAGAAGAACCTACCATCTTTCAATGCACTTGGCTTCATGGTTGGACTGCTTTAACTGTTACATTTCCCCCCCTAACACTATCAAAATCTGTCTTCCTGTATCTGAAATCTATTCCTGTATTCCATATTCTGCGCTACAAAAGATCAGGTATGTGTAACATCCTTTCATGTATTTGGTAGATATTACCTGTATATACCTGTATAGCTCATTCAATCCTTGTTCATAGGTCTTAATTTTTCCCCTCTTCATTGTCCTTCAATAAAAATGTTTCACTTTATCTGGATTCTTATTACAGTGTAATACCTAAAAATAGGCCTATTATTTTTGTTGGGATCTAATCTATACATACCGGTAACAGAGTGGAATAATTACTTAATTGTCATATCATTGAGGACATCCTTTAACTACTTTACTAATCTGTGCCATGAGATACTTTGATAAATGTGTTACTGATACTGAATTATATTATGTCCACATTTCCACAATCTATTAAGGAAAATTTCCATTGCTTTTTTAAAATAATGGGATAAAATTGATTTGTTCTTGTCATTTTTATTGTGATTTCTTATAATTTATACTTTGCTTTAAAGGTACTTGCAAATCAATCACTTTTTGATCAACTTCCCATAAATCATAAACTTCCCATAAATACTGACTAATCTGTTGGAGTTTATTTTTCTTCTTTCTGGAGATCGAAGCAATAGTTTTTTCAGTTATGTGGCCATTCTACAGGATTTCTAAAAGATAAATATGTAAAGGTTTAGTCAGACAATCAGCTGGTTCTTTTATTCCTCTAGGATTGTAATGGTATGTAGGAGTGACCTTAGGCTGAGGCAAAGAGATGCTGCCAGGGAGCAATCAAAAAGGAGAGGGAGGAGGAGCCCCAGTTGCTTAACAGCCAGAGAAAGAAACTTAGGGAGGATCTGCCCTTATTGATCTGGCTGTAATAAGAGATGATGGGAATTCTATATTTTTGGAAGATTCTGTTAATTTAGCTTTACAGTAACATAGAAATAGTTTCTCTGCTCATGTTTTCTGTCTGGTTTACCTGGGAGAGCTGACAAGGATGCAGTTTATCTGATTTGAGAGATTTAAACTCAAAGGAAAGGGGTTTTCTCTAATTAAGTTTCTATCAATGTCCAGTTTCAATTTTTCCCTTTTATCCCATTCTTCACAATTCCTTGGGATACTTACATAGTTTATATTGGAGAAAGCTATACTCAACATAGAATTCAATTAGCTCTGCTTTTTTTTTTTTTTTTTTTTTACTATTTGTTAGCATCTTTTCTTCCTCTTTGTTTTTTCTCTTCTGAGCATACAGTCTCTGAAAAAATTGTTTTTTGGATTTTTTAAAATTGATCTTTACATCCTAATATTTAACTTTCCTGTTACTGGCTCTGCAGTACTGGATTATCTGCCTGTATTCTTCCTTCGTGGCAAGATTCTTGTTTTATTTCCTTCATGTAGTCTTTCTCTTTTCAGATCTTTAACCAGCATTTTGGAGCCACGTTCTTCTCTTCTCCATTCTTCTCAGTAGAATTGTTTACTGTTGAGCTCATCTACTTTAGGAATTCATTTTGAGTCCCTTCTCCTATTAGATTCTCCTGCCACGAATTCTAAATATCATTGCTCTGAGTTTATTAAAATCCTCTTTTCTGAAATCCAAAATTTGTGTTTAAGTAGACTTCATTTTAGATTCCCAAAAAATCAAGATCTTTATGGTCACTTTCTTCAGTTAACTGCTACTTCCGCTACCTCAGCTAAAGAGACAGCCAGCTTAATGCAATTGCTTCAGGCTGTGAGATAGCCTGTAAAGTATGCTGTCTTTAATCTGCTCTATTGACATAGCTGGTCTCTACTCTGCTTTAGTAACTAGGGCAGCAAATGATAGTTTTCTAATAGTTTATTGTTGGGCAAGTTAATGTGCAACAATTAGTGCTTTTCCCAGCTGACATAAAAAAAAATCTATCAATCTCTCCCACTAATATGAGCTGGAAAGGGGAAAGGAGGCAGGTTTTGTTATATGGACAAAGTGACAGGTTTAGCCATCTCCTAGCCTTTGGGTCATCATTTCAGAGGTATTTCCTTACCTAAACAGAAACAGAATGACACATGTGCTTGCAAAAAGGCACTGGGCACAGGAGCAATTTCTGACTCCCTGCCAGCTTCCCTATTGAGTTTCCTTGTGGGAAGCTGATAGAGAGCACCTAAATCCTTCCTTCCTTCCTTCCTTCCTTCCTTCCTTCCTTCCTTCCTTCCTTCCTTCCTTCCTTCCTTCCTTCCTTCCTTCCTTCCTTCCTTCCTTCCTTCCTTCCTCCCTCCCGCCCTCCCTCCCTCCCTCCCTCCTCCCTCCCTCCCAGTTCCCAATCCCTGCCACTTCTTCACCATAGTCACTTCTAAAGAGCGAAAAACCACAAGGAGATCAGCTTCTGCTATGAGAAGAGGAAAAACTCAACGCCACACTGGATCAGAAAATCCCAAATTTATATGATGGGAATGAGAAGATATGCATGTGTCCTTCAAGAATGGCTAGCTAGGTATCCTGAAGTCAAAATTAAGGGACTGTGTAGATCTGTCTTCCTTGTTGATTAGTGTCAGGAACTCTATGTTCTCATGCACTTCATTATTAGTTGGAGCGCAGTGCAATTTCTTCCTCTAGTTGTGGGTGCCTCCTTCCTATTGCCTTCTCCTTCTTGACTTTATCTGATATTCTGCCTGTCACCAGGTTTGCATTCTTGACTATAGGGACAAGCACCAGAACTGCAAGCTTTACAGCTGCCATGTAATAAGAGGTTCAGTACTGATTGGGGGAATACTCTTTAGGGCTTATTAACTGGCAACAAGACAGAAGGAAGGTTTTTAGAGGCTGCCCACAGCTGTCTCGTGGGGATTCCAATAGACTGCCTGCCATGCCTTTTCTCATAACACAACTTGTTTGGACCACAGTTGGCAAGAATGATGCATAGAAAAAAATGCCTCTTATAAAAGAAAATATAAAAGAAGGAATTGATCCACTGAAGCACCTGGAAAGGAATAATAAGCATAGGAGGGAATAAAGGTTGGGCAGAGTTCAAAGTGTATGCTGTAGAGTTTGTGACTCTGCCTCTATTTGAAGTATTATATGGGTATTTCAGGAAGAAACAACACATCTTTTCTCTTTCCTACTCATTGAAATGTGTCTATCCTATATATGGATATATATAAAAATTATATAAACATAACAAATTTCAGTGTGAGATTCACTAGTCTAAACTGTAATGAAGCAGAGTACAGCAGAAAAAAACTGCTTTATTTCTTCCTGCTCTGGGTTCTCTCGTATACCCCATGACAAGAGCAAAAGAGTTCAGAATATGCTGCGAAAGTATGTTACATCTCATTAGTTCTATCTTAGTTAGTCCCATCTAATTGGAATCAATAGAACTGGCCTAAAATAAAGGAGTATTGTCTTCATACTTGCATACCAAGAAATGTCTTGTCATTCAGAGGAAAAAATTAGAAATGATGTGACAAGAACCTATGCAGCTCTAATGAATTATCAAGGTCAACTAAAATACAGCATGCTGAAGATTTCAAACAAATAAAAGATATAATATTCTAGAGGTGAAAATGGAATTTTGCAGATGTAGTTTGTTGGGTTAAGAAACTTTTTATTTTATTACTTTATAGATTTTGACTCCAAGGGGAATCTTTCTTTGTAACAAATTACATTAAAAGGCATAGGTTTTCAGGAGGTGCAGCTCATTTCATCAGATTCATAGAATGACTAAATTAATGGTGCTTTTAAAATCTCCTGATTTCAAAAGCAAGTGAGCTAATTTTATGGAATTTCCATCACTACTAATGCACTTTTAAAGTGCAATGTCACATGAGCACATCGCTTAGCAAAGGCAGTCTTGACAGTCCCATGACTGTGCAGGTTGTTAAGCAAGGGACATAACTGACATGGGAAGAAGCAGAAATCTCTGGCAAGCAGGCTAGTGGGCATCCCAGTGGGTAGGGAATGTGGACAGGCAACGCAGAGCATAGGCAGGCGATATGGAGTGTGGGTGGACAAGTGCCATGGGTAGGTACTAGGGAGTATGAGCAGCTGGATGGGTGGTTGCCACAGATAAGTGCTATGAAGAATGGGCAGGAGTTGTGGGTAGGCACTATGAAGGGCAGGTGGGTGCTGTAGGCAGGCTATACAAAGCAGAGGTGGTCAGGCAAAAAAGAGGTTAGAGAAACTTGCAACCTCTTGCTCGCTTCCCCATTGACTTTGCTTGTGGGAAGTGGGCAGGGAAGGTCGCAAATGATGATCATGTCACCATAGGACACTGCAACTGTTGTAATTGTGAGGCAGCTGCCTAGTGGCCAAATTGCGATAATGTGACTATTGGGATGTCACAATGGCCTCAACTTCAAGGACCAATCATAAGTCCTCCTCGTTCAGCATTATTGTAATTTGAATAGTTATTGAACAAGTGGTTATAACCCAAGGACTGATTGTACCAACTTTAAGACTGGTTATTGCCTGGCAGATTTTGATATGTGTCCCCACTCATTCATAATGTTAAGGTATAGAATCCTGTTAATTAGCAAAGTTGAAATCTGTTTCTAATATCTTCGTTCAAATTTTTCAGTTCTTTTGGAGGAAAACCCTGACTGTTAACTGATTCGGGATTGTCATACAGGCCTGGCCAAACTACAGTTCTAAAGCAGAGAAAAGTGTTTGTATAATTTGGAGATAATATATGTGTCTGCCATGCAGTGAAGTTAGAGCGGGGATATGAGAGTGAAAAGAAGCAAAGGCACACTTTGAAGCATTGGACAGAAAGCATGCTGGGTCAAAGGAAGCAAGGGAAACAGCTTGGAGATAGTAGATTAGGAATGATGTGGGGTGGGTGGGTGACCTGAATTCTAGTGCTGGTTCACTGCTATTGTAGTGATGCCCTTTTTAATTCTGTTGATACTTAACAATTTTGAATATGTTTGCAAAAATAGAAATGTTCAAGAATACTCATTTCAGGGAGGGAATCTGAGTGTTTGTTCTTTGGGGAATCACTGCCTCTACCCACTTTCAACTCTCTTGGAAACTTTCTAGAGGTGATTTCAAATGAGTTTTATATTTATCAATAACTTCTTTATCAAAGAAGTTACAGTAATATCTGTCCTCTATTCCAGAGGTCCCCAACCTTTTGAGCACCAAGGACCGGTTCCTTAGAGAGAGGTTTTTCTGCGGACCGGAGGAGGCATGGTTTCATGTACTGCCTGCATCCCGTGGATGGGGCTTTGCTTGTTTGTGTGGCCCGGTTTCTGGCATGCTGCAGCCCGGTGCTGATCCATAGAGCAGGGGTTGGGGACCCCTGCTCTATTCCTTACTTATATATAACCTTATATTTTCCTTCGATCCATCATTTTTCTTTATAGAAAAAAATCAGTTAAAGAAGGCAAGTTAAAATATCTGAGTGAATGCTTTTGATTGATTAGTGTTAGGAGTTGTCTACAATGAAGATTTGAGAGTACCGCAACATATTTGCATGGACTGACTTGTTTTTTTTATTAATAATTCTGAGAAGTACCCTGAAGCTCAAACATAACTAGAAGCCATATTTATTAAGTTTTTTTTCTTAATCCTAAAACAAGACTTTTTAAATTCTTGTGATAGATTAATTACATGTTTATCTAACATCATTATTGCAAGAATTATGATCTGTCATTGTGAATATGCCCAAGTTATATTACCAAATTATCATGTCTTACTATATCTCATAGTTAATATTGCATATTTTCCACAGCCATTTCTCAATATTGAACTTTGATTTAAAATAAGCTATCTGCTATATACCACTGTATTTAATTCTTTTTCTTTTCTTTTCATAGGAGCATAATACATATAGGTTGGAAGAGATCTTGAAGGTAGTCTAATTCAGTCTTCTGCCCATTGCAGGAATATACCATTACAGCATTCTCAATAGCTGGCTATCTAGCCTTAGCTTAAATATTTCCAACAGACTGTCTCCCAAAACACTTTGTTCTATTATTGAATAATGTTCTTCCTAATGTTCAGTTGGAAACTTCCTTATAATTTAGACCTTTTATTTTTTGTTCTGTCTTCTGAACAATCTTTGCATTTGCATGAAAGCCCTTTATATATTTGAAAATAGTTATGTCTTCCTGCAATTCTTTTTTCTTTAGTAAAACATTTTGGATGTCTTCAACCATGTGCCATAAGATTTTTCCCCCCAAACCCATTTATCACCTTGGTTGCTCTCCTTTGGACATGTTTCAGTTTGTCAGTTTATTTCCTAAAATCTGATGTAATAACTGCATATAATATACTAGATGTATTTAGCCAATGTGGAATAGAGAGCAACAACAATTTCTCTTGATCTTGACACTATATTTCTGTAGATGCAGTTTAGGACTGCATTTGGTTTGGGGTTCTTGTTTATTTGTTTGCAACTATATCAAACTGCTGGTACTTGTTTAGCTTGTAATCTATCAAGACATCGTCTACTGCTGCCCAGTTCTCTATCATGTATTTATTATTTTTATTATTTTACATTTATTATTTACAATTCCAATGAAAGTCGTTGCATTTCTCCTCTTTCTAGTTTCTGCCCATTGTTCCAGTTTGTTAAGATTCTCCTTGATACCTGTCCTCTGGGATGTTTGTTATTCCCACTGCCTTTGGGTCTTCTGTAGATTTAATATTTTCTAACCATCACCACCACCCATTCAAATTTTTTACAAATATGTTGAGCAGAAGTAAGCCTAGAACAGAGTTCTATGATATGCCAGTTGGTGCTTCTTTCTGACTTGATGTGGAGCTATTGATGTAAAGTAAAGTTGTTTAACCACCTCAACATCTGTCTAACATTAGCAGAGTCCAGCCAACATTTTGACATCTTCTCTACTAGGATATCATGGAAGTCTTTGTTAAATGCCAGATCTATCACATTCCTGCAGTCATTTGAACTTATTGCTGTCAAATAGAAAGATCAGGTTGATTTGGGATGATTTGTTTTGATAAACCTATCTTACCAAGGAATGCACTTTGATCTAAATGCTCACATATGAACCATTCCTTATACATCTACCATATATTCTAAGCTGTCTCTCTTTTTTATTGGAATTGTATGCAGTTATACATCCAATATCTTATTTTCAAGACATTCTCAGTTCTGCTGTTCTCCCTTTGATCTTTGGAATTCTGTCCACGGGATGGTATCTAGTACTTCTCTAAACTTGTTGAGATGAATTCTTCTGAAATTGGGAAATTCTCATTTCTCATTATGTAATACCCTGACACACAGGATGATATGTTGACCCCTTCCGTTTTTACCTCCTCAATTGGGTAGAAAATGAAGCAGCCATCATGACCTCTGAGGAACTTTGAGAATCTTGCAATCTTCATCAAAATGATAGACGCCTGTCTTACCTGCAAATTCTAGATCTGGAAGATATTTTCCAGATCTTCTGCCTGACTTGTTGGTCTAGACTAGAGCATACAAGCTCTTCAATAACATCAGTGTTGCTTTCTTTTTTTCCTACTCCTCTTTTGACTGATATAATCATTTGCTTTCTCTTCATGGTTTTTTTTTTACTACCAACAAATCTGCAATCATATTGGGCAATCAGTAACCTTTACAAAAGAATCAGAAGCAGTCAAGAACAAGATTCCTTCTAATTTTTGATATGTTGGATATAGAAAAACATGTTTTGTACAGCTTTTCCCAACAGATTTGTGCATAGCAAAAGAGTATATTCATATGTTGGTACTTTTACATATTTCTTAGTTAAAATATAGTATATAAACTAGAAAATATAATAGTATGACACATATATTCTTAAATCATTTTTAACTCATCGTGACTGCCCCCTGTATTTTTCAGAAGTGACTTGCCAGTTCCTTCTTTGCCCATCCAGTTTAGTGCCTAACTGGACTGGAACTCATAGTCTCTTGGTTTTTAGCCTGTTCTCTTAAATCATTACACCAGATTGGGTCTACATATACATACTTGCAGATTGTAACATAAGCTCACCAGTCACTGATAAACTGATCAGTATTTTGTAAACATTTTTCTTTGCTATTGTAATCAACATTTTTAAAGGAAAAAAAAGCATTACACAAGAATATTTAAATAGCCCCTCTATCATTTTTCCCATTTGTTCTATCTCTTGTTGCATTTTAACCTTATTAAACTTTAATTGTTATTGATTTAAATTTTGATATTGGTATAAAGTTAACAATAATCATGGACTTTGTGGATTTCAAAACTTAGCAGATATTAATTAAACTTTTTTTTGAGGGAGGAGGGAAGCTCTGGGGTCACATCTGGCATATCTCTAGTTGGGCATGATCTAGAGTAGTTGTATTGCAAGAGCAGGATTGCTTCGCTGATATTCCAGGCAAAAGATTGTTGTTGTTGTTATACTTAATTTTGTGTGTATGGGTTTGATGTATAGTATGCACACGTGTTCAAATGCACATCTTAGAAGGAAGATAGGCCAGGAATCGGCCAGCAGTCCCTTCCCCTTTGGGCTTCTTCTCTCTTCTTGTCTTTCCTTTTTCCTGAGTATTTACTTTCCTTTTTCCTGAGTATTTACTTTTTAAAATCTGCAGGAAGGGAAGGGAATCTTACATTGGTAAGGACTGATTAGTGAATCTTAAAAGATTTAATTTCAGGGGATGGTGGAGGAAGGTCCCAGTATTCCTTTATTCACAGGCTTACAGAATTACTATATCCAGGATGCAAAACTACAGAAGACGCTAGGTGGAAGCAAAGAGTAGAAGAAAATAGTAATCCTCTGCTGCCATCTAGAAGTTTATGACCCAGAAATGGTGGGCCTATTATTTGATCAAATACTTAAATCTTAATTAGAAAGTCTTGGGGAAATTACAGCATTGAAACATTCTGGAAAGACTTCTTTTTTCTCTGTAACATATTGGAGAAGGGAGAAGACTCATCTACCCATTGTAAACACAAAATAATTAAAAAGTGTGAAAGAATAAACAAAATTTTGCAGTTATGGTTAAGGAAACTACTGTTCTACCCCATGATTACTCCAGGGCCTGCTGAAAGATGTGACTAAGGTCTTGCTCTTGGATGCAGTTCCCATGGCAACAAATTCCAATAATAAAGAAGAGGTTATTCACATCTACAGTAGTTGGATACAAAAAAAAAATGCTTATGCTGCTCTCTAGATCTAAATGTAACTTGAAGGGCGGGAAATACTTTGTAGGACAAATGAGGCTGTTGCCATAGTGATGGAAGCACAGCCTCAGAAATGGTGGAGGTTGGGCTGGCACAAGCATTTCGACCGTGGGAAGTCGCCAGGTGTTTGGGGTGGGGGCACAGGACGGATTCTTCTCAGAACAGAAATGCTGACACAACTTTATTACTTGGTACTCTGCATGCTGTGCACTGCAGTTCTTAACAAAGATCATATTGGAACTTGCCAAGGTCTCAAGAGGTGCAGTCAGCCAAGACACTCTGCCTATCCCTTACTCCAGGGTAAAATCCTGGATGATTTACAAGAGATTGCAAAGTTTTATTTATTTGCCAATTTATATGTAGGCTTTATCTGATGACCCTCAAGGTTTGCCTAATAGGCAAAAAATTAAAACACTCAAAAGTATATTAAAACATCAAAAACAAATCATAAGCAACCGACAGAGTAATACCTTAAAAATAACAAAAATAGAAAGTAAAAAAGAGATGGCACAGTGAATTAACATCATTGGAATACTCTCTAGAAAAGCTCAAATGTTTAACAATGTGAGGTTTCAAGAATCAGGATATGTAGAATTACATCTGAGCAGTTTTCTTTCTGGTTCCTCACTTGTGGTCAGAAATCTTGCCAAACTAAAACTATTTACATCATTAAAAATATACTCTGAGCTCTTTTTCTCCCAACCAAACTATCTAAACTTCATTTCCTCTTGGCCCACTGGAATGCAGCCCCTCCTGGAATCCAGACTACATTCCATTACAGCAACCTGCTGAAAGCCTTCAAGGAGCAGAGTAGCTTGTTCTCTGCAGGGAGTCCATTTGACAGCACTATCATTGCCCTGAGAGATAGTGTCTTCTAGCTTCAGTTCCTCTTAGCTCCTAGAAGTGTGGGACCACAAGGAGTTTCTCCTCAATACTTCACCAGGGAAGGCTGTGGGTGGGGCTTCAGTTGTGCAGCTGAACAAATGAATTCTACATCCCTGGTAATTGGTTTCACCTGCAGTGACCCCTAGCATTTGCTCACATTGGTAATAGGTTTACTTTCAAGCTAAATCAAAACAATCAATTGATTGGTTTTCAAGTGTTACTGAAAACAGCTGTCTTAAAATAAAATCTAGAAATAGGATTAGTTGAATTGGATTTTGATTTCACCTGACTGTGATAACTGGAAATAGCCATGCTTCCTTTTTGAATGCATATCACAGACTACGCAGCTTGGTATTTTCCAGATACTATTCCCACCATCTCTTGCCAGCATTGGCTGTCTTGTCTGGGAATTATAGTTCAATATTTCTGGAGGGTACCAGATTTTGGGAAAGCTGGTGAACATGATTTGACCTTTCCTTATTCTATTAAATATATCATGCTGCCTAAATAAGTCCACTAGTTCCCCTAGCTCTTATTGCTGAAACCATTTTGCAGGACAATTGTATGGTTTCATTAGTCTCTCTTTAAAAAAACATTTTATGTGTTTTAATCCAATTTTTCAATGTCATGCTCTGTTGAAAATAAATACTATATATGAGCATTAGTTCTCATTTTACTATATTCAGCCATTCTTGTCACAAAATTTAGACCTAGGATGAAGAACCTATAGCTTTCCAGATGTTCTTGAATTATATCTTCCATCTCTCAAAATTGAGTAGTTTGAGGAAGCTACCAGGAATTGTAGTTCAGCAACATTTCAAAGAAAACTAATTTATTATCCATTATTGAAACCATCTGGGGGATTTTTTATTTTTTTTGAAAATCGACATTGTTCAATAATGACATTAAATTGCTGTTTGTGTGTTTCTGTGTGTATTGTTAAGTGTTACAGAATTGCAGTTTTTATCTCGATCTAGCTCATAGACATTTTGGGTCTAGTCTGATGATGAGATTTGTACTTCAGAACCTCTAAAATCGTCAGATGTATAGATGTTAGATATGTAACACTGGAAAAGCACACATGCTTCTTGTACTCTGAAGCTATCTACATTTCTTACAAGACTGCTTGAGGAAAAGGTTCTGGAGGCTAATTATATCTGATTGTATAGCAATTATTGTCTCAGATCCCCCTTGATCCAGTGACTTCTTTTGAGCTGGGGTCTTGTCCCCAGAGAACTGAAATCCAGAGCCAATTGGAGTTGAATCCATATCTGTATTGAAAGATCTTTCCATTTGCACACAGGATGGGAAGAATATTTGAGGCAACCAGCCAGCAAAGTGATTTTTGCCACATGTGACCAATCATCATATTTCAATCATAGAATGAAATGGGTTGATGTAAACCAGTCCTGCTTGATGTATAGAAAGTGACAAGAGATTCAATGAGACAAAACACATACTGGGGAAATGGAACAATTGAGTACTTTATTTTCAATTTTTATGTCTTCTTACTAGCTCTGCTTCAGGTGTTTGTTTGTTTTGGTTGTTTTGTGTCTGAAGTAATTTTCCTTTACATGAGTTCTTGATTATGTTAAGGGCATGGAAAGTGAATAGACTTTGAAAATCCACTGGTTTGGGCTTGAGTATCCTTTTTTAATTTGTGATCACTCTTCCCCCTCTTGAGGTTGCAGAGGAATTTATTTACTAAATTTAAACCTTTCTTTTAATTGGGGTGCTCTAAAAATGGTACTCAGAATTGGAGTCAGAAGGAAGTCTATTCTAACTATAAATTGCTTGTTTATGAGACTGACAATGTATAAACTAAAACCTAACTTCTTGTGGTGTTCCAAAAGAATTAAAATGTGCAAATGTCAGCCACAAAATGCTGAAAGAAAAGCAGTTTCAATGAAGGAACTGAGAGATTGTATTGTCTGACAAAATATATCCTATTTTGTCCCAGAAACAATAGGAGAAGTATTGTTGTCAAACATTAGAGAAGCAGATAATGTATTATACTGGTATTGCTATTGAGTAACCAAATAGGAAGGAACTTTAAAAAAAAACCAGATGAAATTCTGTAGGTAGAAAGGAAGTAGAATATAGAGGCTGTAGAGGTGGAATGGAAGTGGATTGTTCCATATTAATCGCATATTTGCTATATCTCTAACACAATTGGATTTGGTAATACAATTACCAAAGATGATTAGAAAGAGTAATAAAAAATGCATGAATATTCAAATCATGGAATAGTGGAGGAAGATTTGTATTCTAACATGTACTTTTCTATGCTCGCTCTCTCTCTCTTTTCTCCAGAAGTGGTGATCAAAGTTCAAGTCTACGAAAATGGAGATTTATCCCCACTTTCCCAGGCAGCTGTGGAAGTTTATGGCAACCAAACATCTTTAGCTTCAGGCACCACTGACCATGAGGGTATCAGTATGCTCCCCATCAGTTATCGCTTGGGCACCTGGGTCCTTGTCATGGCCTCCAAGCATGGCTTTGTTACAAACTCTGTTCCTTGGCGTGTCAACAAACTACCACGTGAGTGTTGGTAACCATTAGTTGAAAGAACCTGGTGATTGGGAAATTGGTTGAAAGACCTGGGTGTGGTGTGCACTTCGTGGGTGGATAACAAAAAATACATCTTTTATCAAGATAGTTTCCAGTGTTGCAAGAAAAATGAAAAATTATGAAGTTTAGTAAATATATGAATATAGCATATTATCTTCGATAAAAGAAGAGTACTTAATATTTTTCAGATATTTTAAGCAGCCATTTCTTGGAGACAGTAGCATCATCCCAGAACTTTGACCAGTTTTCTCAATATTGCAAAAATTAGATTCCACTGAGTTACATGAATTTCATATCAACATGTATGTTTGTGTCTTCAGAAAGCTGCATGAGAAGTGTCTTAATATAAGAAAAAGGGAGCTTACTTAGATTTTACCATACTTAATCTAGTCTGCATTCTGCTTCTCATAATGACCAACTGGATATTGATCTTCAGTTATTGATGCCAGCATCTTCAATTGCAAAATAATGACTTGAAGAGTTGTTCAATGTTTTGGATATCATGTAGTTATTATGGCTAGTAATAATGGATGATGGAGTTATTTTCCATGGTCATGTCTAATATTCCATTAAAGCCATCTAAGAATAAAAGATACAGAGAACAAATTGACAAGTGTTATTCCATCTCTGTTCATCATCTGGAGTGCGTTGTTGCATAATTAGATGGCTGGTAATCCCAGTGACAAATAGCTGGTTGTATAGTGATAAAAGTATTGCTGTCATCTGGCTTGGGAAAAAATGGCCTGGACCTAGATTGGGATTGCTGTTGCCTTAGTATTTATTGGAAGGCTGCTTGCAAAGAGTCAGAAGATTGATATGGATAGTGGTTTGTTGAAATATCAATAATTATTTATGAATAGAGAAGAGGAGAAAGAAAATGGAATCAATAGTAAAGACAGGTTTGAAGGCACACACAACACTCCTAATACATCACAGCTAATATAGTATGAAGTATAATGTTCCAATAGTAGGCTCAGACAGATCTCATATGGCTTTAAGTTTCACATTGATACCTTTCTCAAGCTGTTTTAAGTAAAACTTTATTAGGAAATACATCCATAATTTATTTTCCAGGCCAGAATTGAGTCCTCTGTTACAAAAAAATCCTTGTACAGAATGTGCATCTAAACAACGGCAAACTTTCATTCTTTTATCAAGTTTTTAACAGCAACTAACCAGAGGTACATCTGCAGGGGAGGTAAAAATGATGTAAAAATAGTAGGTGCAAACAGGTGATCAAAAACCCTGTTCCTTTTACATGTGTGATGAATGTAATTCACATTAAAAAGGATGTTCCTCTGATTGCCTTGTTGTTTAATCTACTTGGACATTCCTACAAGAAACCCATATTGCAGGAAAACAGAAAAGTGTATCTGTGGAGAAACCTTGAACCTTTTTTAAAAAATTTAATTTAAATTAAAGTCAATCAGCTTCTGGTTAGGCTGAAATCAAGAGTGACAACTTCAGTGGACGGATACTTAAATGGTTTCTTTCTTTTACACTTTTATTGAAGAAATGTTTAACAAAGTAAAAACCATAATAGAAAATAAAAAAACAATAAAGCAATAATAGCAAATAGTAAAGAAAGAAAATAGGAATTTTCTTAATAAAAGTAAGAGAAGAAAAAGGAAAACAAAGTTGACAGAATTTGCAGAGTTGACTAAATTAATTTGGTTAGAGAAAGACTGACAGCTACATTTATCACTGACTGGAAGCCTGGTTGTGGACTTTTTGCTGAAAAATTAGAAAAATGAATTTGCGATTTGTGGGTTAAATGAATTAGTTACTTATGAAAAGAATAAAATTATGCTATAATTATACTATTTATTCAGAGAGAGAGGGTAAAATACAAGTGCATTTATAACAGTTGTTAAAAAGCTCAGAAGCTGCTTCCTTATAGTCCTTTCTTTTGGTCTTTTTCTATTTGTATTCTGTTTTCTTTCTAATTCACTATTCTTTCTTATTCCCTTTGTTTCTTTTCTAATATTTGTATTGTTTTTATCTTGTTAAAATGTTATTCAGTAAATTTTGCTTACACAGTATGCTTGCACTTAAGTTTGTATTTACATCTTTACTATAAAACATGTGTATAGGAACATTGATGTCTATATTTATATTGCTGACTTCCTGCCTAGAATCAGAAACTATCAATAATAGCCACCTAAAAGCCAACTGTGACCTCTGCTTCCAAATCCCAAGATGGGTCAATAAAGTGATCTTATTATCAGGGACATTGTGTCCTTCTAATACATACTGACCTCTGGTATGAGCATTTTGTTTAAATGGAAGGCTTGCTGAGTAACTGTAAATCCAAATGGCAGGATTGCTAATTATAACAAATTATTATTTGGTGCTTGAAAGTAATTTTCTTTTTTGATCGTAAGACATTTTATATACTTATTTCTTTGATTTCCATAGTGGCCTATCTCAGCAAATCAATGGAAGGGGGAGCATAAAGTATGAAATGTAATAACAAATTAAAAAATAACCAAAACAGTTAAAACATTGAAGCAGTTGTGATAGCTAACAATGAACTGGATGGGAACATGGTTTCCCCTGATCCCTTGTTGAAGTCATAGATGACCATCAGAGATGACCATCAAGTAGAATCTCTGCTCTATATCTGGATTTTTAGGTATAGAAGAGAGAACACAACCTTAGGATCATAATTGATCAAATTTGGGAGAGTGTGTGTTGTAAATTGAATTGAATTCTAAATCAACCTTGCTGTACTAGAATTCATAACAATTCTATAACTAACTTGGTTTAGGTAGGATGAGTTCTACCATTAGGTAGAGAAAGTTGCTGCTGCTACCTTAAGCAACAAATATTATATTCTGAAGGTTGAAAGCAGGATGAAGACCGTCTTAAACTTGCTTGGTAGAAATAGATATACATAAACACATACATGTATTTTTAAAAAGTAAAATAAGGGTCCACAGTGATCTAAGCAAGGTTAATATCACCATGGACTGCAATAATAAAAAATGTAAAGTATTCCTTGTACTTATTATTTAAAATCTTATGTGCAAAATAATTTTATAATTTAGTGATGTAGCTTTAAGTATTTAACTTTTAGCATTTTAGTACTTGTATTTTATTATGTTGTTCCATTGCTGGTCAGCAGTTTTAACTGAACTGAGTCACCATGGAGAAAGTGACAGTCAACTCCTCCATTCCATTCCTATATCTGATCCTAGAGAAAAGTGAGGGGTAATTTTTAAAAAACAAAAAACAAAAACTCAAGAAGCTGTCTAGAGAAGCCATTCTGTAAAACCAAACTAGGTTGTACAAGTGAAGTGGTTGCCTTAAGATCAGGAACCCATAACTAATACAGAATAGTTGGGGTTTCTTTGGGGATTGATCCTAACTTAGAATGACCATGTTATTGAGTTCTTGACACACTAAGCCACACAAAAATTAACCAAGATTAAAACCAACAAATCTTAGCATTGTGTGAATTTCAAATGTGTTATACAATAAAGTAATTGAAGATCTTTTGTATTTAATTTGTATTGTTATACTAAAATAAAAATAAAAATAATATGATTTATAATTATGTTTGAATATGCAAAGAAAAATATTTTCATTATATAACAAAAGAAAGCATCCATGGATGTATTCTACAAATAAATTCATAAAAAATATGTTAAAATAGTTTTCTGTTGCAGTTTTACAAAATATGTATAGCACTGTTCTAATAGTACTGTACTGTTCAGTTGGGCTACTTATAGATTGTATATAGTTATATAGCTAACTTATATAGTTAACTGAAGTACTTGATGTGGTCCCTGGAACTCCTCACCATCTTGTTTAAATCCTTTCCTCAGTGATAACTTGGTACAATATCTATTGTCTAGGATTTAAGACTGCAGGTAGTCCTTGACTTAAGACCAATTTGAGCACAAAATTTCTATTGCTAAACAAGACAGTTGTTAAGTGTGTTTTGCCAAATTTACGGCCTGTCTTGCCACAGTTGTTAAGTGAATCACTGCAGTTGTTAAGGTAGTAACACATTGTTAAGTGAATCTGGCTTCCCCATTGACTTTGCTTGTCAGATGATCACAAAAGGTGATCATATGATCCCAGGACAGTGCAACCATCATAAATCATGCCAGTTGCCAAGTATCCAAACTTTGACCATGGGGATGCTGTAGTGGTCGTAAATGTGAAAAATGGTCATAAATTCACATTTTTCAGTGCCATTGTATCTTCAAACGGTCAATAAAGAAATTGTTGTAAGTCGAGGACTACCTGTAAATAAAGGAGACCAGACAGTCTATTTTTTTTCCAGCAGTTTTCTCAAAGGGGTAGGATTGGAGGGTGTGGAGATGAAGTGGTCATGATTTTTGGACTTCTAGGTCATTAATCAGTTGTAGCATCTAATAGTCTGCCAGTTTTAACTCCTTAGTGTTGCATTTGGGTGCCTGGGACTGTGTAGGAATATTGTTATGTACCATATATACTCAAATTTAATCCCTTCTTGAGTTACCTAACCTGATCTTGGATCTGATGTTGGTTTGCCCTAGGCTCCTTGTCAGTGAATTTCAGTGTCCACTTTGCCCAATCAGAAGCATCTTAAGATTTTATGTCTTTCATGATATCTATATCCTAGCTAGCATCTGCCCCCCCCCCCCCCCATGCATGTAGCCATACTGGATTTAGTTATTTGTGTGGAGATGATACTGCAGTGTGAATGTGACATAGCTTTCTTTGGTATTTATAATGGATAGATTAGTCTCAAGTTGGTGGCTGTTACAAACAGGTGAAGATATGAGAAACTGATTAAAAGGACTTGACCCTGGTGCTTGGAAATCAGAAATGGAGGAATCCTTGACACAGATCAAACTGACCTAGGAATAGAGTCCATTTAAATTCCTAAATAGTGATGACTATATTTCTTTGTGTATTTGTTAATCATGGATAAATTCAATCAGTTCCATCTAAGGTTGAATGACATACTGATCTAATTTCAGCAATCACCGATGTTGCAATTATGAATTATTTTCAGTTTGTAGAACATAAAGTTATTAATGTTATGAAAGAAGTACTGGTCCAATAATTATCAGTGCCTCCTTTAAGATTGCATTAAAGATATTTTGTAAGATCCAAGAGTTCTGTGCAAACATAAGGTAGTCTAAAACATTCATTTTTTGGAAAAGATAACTGGGAAAATGATGGCTCTGCAACTCCAAATGCATCTAGGTGATTCTCATTATTGGAATCCATTTCAATTAGACTTCTAATAATTATTATATTGAAACTGCAATTTTGCTATATCTGAATCTCTCAGTAACTTAATACTAATCTTGGTGTTTTATGGACTATGTAATTGGATTGGGCCTTGGAGGCAGAGTCTTCCATTGCGACTCTGGTCTCTGTGTTGGATGAATGCTGAAAGGTTCAGTCTTGAATATTTGAAATTTGATCAAACGAAAGGGGAAATATCTCAGATGCCATTGAAGATGCAGGTTTGCATAGAAAGCAGATATCACTGGAACTGAGATTGCACTGATAGCCATTGTTTATGATGTTACTTCTATCTGTGTTTGTACAGGAATTCTCATTTACCACAAGTGAACTGTGAAATTGTTTACTCCTAGCTGGCTCATTCCAATAATTAGAAGTTAAAATCTATCTTATCCAAAGGTGAATTGAAACTCCTGACATTGCTTTTTTTTTAGAAGCCAAGAACAAATTCTTTGGCTTCTTAGCTCTTTTCCATGCAAAAATGGATCACATATTTTAACAAAATAGCAAGGTCAAGGGTAAGGTCTTAAATGTCCTCAGTGGTGAAGTTTGATGGGAAGAAAACTATAAGAAATCAGGAGCTACTTGTAAGGTAACCAGGGTGGATAACAATTGATGATTTTTTAGAAAAAAACAATCAGATTGTTTTTATTTAAATCGGATTTTTTTTTATCAAATTTACTTTAATAAAATGGTTTTGGAGTAAAAATCTATCTAAATATAGTTTTCTATTTAAGATACATTAATAATTTAGTTTATTCAGCATGAAATGGAACTTAGTTATGTAGTATGGCTGTATGTTCTGCAATATTTACATTTTTGGTAAACTCATTCAACGAATCCAAGCTCTGCAAGCTGAGATAACATGCACTGCATTGATGCATTCACACAATTTCATAGTAACCATGAGATAAATCATAAAACATAGTTCAGGAATATTCCTTTATCCCATTGTTTTGCAAATCTATGTACACTACAAACTGTATGATTGTTTGAAGAGAAATGCATCTGTAACTAGGTTCTAAGTGTTTTAATTAAATAAAAGAATTTGAGTAGTTCTCCAACTATGTGTGATTAACCTATTAACCTAAAATCAGTTCTGATATTGCTGTTTTACTAACTTGACAGCTTATTATTCTAAATAGGAAACCTTCATTTTGTTTGCAAATAATAATATTAAAGATTCTAACTAGCAGCAAGAATGAGTCCTACCTTACATTTAAAGAGCACCTGTCATTTCAGATTCATCATGGCAGCGCCTGTTAGCGGGCATCCACTCACCTGCTGCCCTCCATGTCCCTCACCTTGTGTCACTGCTGCATCACCAGCCATCCCATTAAAGTGAATGGGACTGTCAATGAATCAAGAGGAGGAGCCGCTGGGGGACAGAGATGACAGTTGCTCTTTAAAAATTATGATTTAAATCGAATTGATTTAAATCAAGCCTTTTTACTAGCGATTTAAATCGTGATTTAAATCGACGATTTAAATCAAATCCACCCTGAAGGTAACCCATTTCTTCCCTGCTCTTTTCCTAATTCAAGTTTCATTTTTTTCTTCTTTGCTTCAGTTCTATTCATGGATAGTATATCTGCATTGAGATTAAAGTTAAATTCAGCCAAATTTATTTCATTCTGCTTGTGATTTTTAGCATGTTATAGAGTCATCCAACCATCATTGTGGTCATGTAATACTAATGAGAATAGGTTTTAAGCCAGTCATAGTGGCAGAGTGATACCAGAAAAAAAAATCTAAGGAAATTGTCTGAATCAGATTTTTAAAATGCATTTGCAAATTTTGATTAAAATCCAGGCTGACTCATTATAGAATTGCTCTATTTGAATAGAATATTCAGAATCTATTGTAGATTTAATGAATATTCCTACTCTCACTGTATTTCTATTAAGCTTTCCCTTTACCATCGGATTACTGGATCAGTAAATAGATCTGTAAATAATTTATTAGACTTGAGAAAATTTATTTAAAGGGGAAAAAAGCCAAACTTTCCTACTCTGATAAATACTAATAAAAGAGATGGATAAACATAATGCTTCAGTTAGTTTTGAAATCAAACCTTGATTTAAAAAGCTGTCTTGTTTAAATATGTTTGAATTAGTAACATGATGTAGATAGCAAACCGAAACCGGGAATGATCAGAGCTGGTTGTTACTAGTTGCTGGTATTTTGTCCTGATTTCATTGGAAATAAAATTAACTAATATTTACTGTAATATTTGAACCAATAAATTATGCTTTGCATTTAGAACAGGGCAGCTATATTGCTTGACAACAGTGTCAGAATGATAGTCACAACAGAGCAATGGAAGCTGTGCCACTATTTATATATGTACAGTGCGCTTTAAAGGGGAGGTATCATTTTGTTTCTACCTTTTGGCATCATTGACTTTCCTTTCCTCTCTGAATGTCCCTGATTTGGAAATTATTGCTCCTAAGGATTGTAGCCAAAGAAAATGAAAGGCAGCTAGCAACTTGAAGCCACAAATTATATTTTGTAAATTTGGATGTTCAGTCCATTGTTTGAATAATGAGAATTCAGTTGAGCCACTGCAAAAGATTAAAACCACAATCTAGAAAAGCATGTACATTCCTCCATATTTTTTATCAGATTTTCTTTTTTGCCATCTGCCTCCAGTTGAAATCTCTTATTTGTACTATGCCTCAAAAGATAGGTTGTATGTTAGAATTAGCCTCTATCTCCTTTAAAGGAAAAGGGAGTTTTATATTAATTCAGGTTTTTTTCCCTTGCAGTCTATGCTTCTGTAAGTCTCTATCTGCTTCCAGAGCGTCCTGCAACACTTATCCTTTATGATGACTTGATACAAATCCTTGTTGGTTCTCCAGGTAGGTCCTAAGATCCATTATGTCAAAAAGAAAAAAGAAAGTAGGGCATATAACTGGCACTCAGTCACTGCACTGGATTCCACCTAATTGAAATATTGTTTTCTGGATGCAGGGAACATGGATTCTGCCAATGACTGCAGAATAGGCTACTGCAATTCCTGTGCCCTATTATTAAATGGTGATCTAAAATAAAGGTTCTCAATCGGTAGAATATAGAATTGCTGGGATGTAGAAGTTGTGATTCTGAGACCCAGAATAAGTCACTGAAGCTTTAAGCAAGTTCTTAATACTTTTATATTTATATTAAGAACTTGCTAGACAATAAAAAATATGGTGGGACTTCATCTCTACAAGCTTTATACCTCCATAGCAACTTAATATCAACTTATACAAAAAGAAAATCAGCTCATGTGCTTTTGCAGAGACTTTGGGGATAAAACTCTTTAAGATGTGAGTTATTCGTTGTGGGTTAAGTAATGGGAGGAGCGAATTGGGCCTTTGCTAAAATCATAAGCAAATGAGTTGAAACCTTACCATTTCTCAGTAAGTCCTGATAAGAGATAGGAGCCCATATAATGAGAGCACTGGTAAGTGGGGGGATGATAAAATGAGGGTGGTGTGTGCTTCTAGAATTTCCATTTAAGATTAATACCAATAACACATAACTGGATTTGATTTCTCTTGAAAATATTCATTGGCCTCCAGCATTTCTAGCAATGTGGCATGTAGTAAAGCTCTAGTCTGTATATGTGTTAATGAAGTTAGTGAATCCATTCAGTGCTTGGTTTGTGCATTTGCTACTACTGAAAATGAGCAATTCATTCATGGGTTTTCTGACACTACTTTGAAATAAAATTCCTGACAATATCTCTCCTGAATTTTGGAACAATGAACAAAATGAACACATACAACAAAACAAGGAAGGGATTTATCAGCATACCGATTCCATCTTCAACAATTAATTTGCGTGTGTAAGGATTTTCTATAGCTGCTGCTTATAAAGAACAAATGTTGATCAGAAATAAATGTGGCGGCTGTTTTGAAAATGGTACAATATATGCAAAAGTTAGTTTGTTTAAGTTGTATGTTTCAATTAATCACAAAATGAACAGACTTACATTCAGTCTCTTCATCATACAAAGATAAATATGATTTCTTTCTGCAAAGTTGGAACACATGCTTACTATTTATGTGCAGCTACAGATAACAAAATAAAAAAAAAGCGAATGTGAATTTAGATAGCCTTTCAGTCGACTCCTTTACACTTGTTGGCAAAAGTAACGGCTTCTAAAAGTTTCTTATAGCTCCCTCCTCCCTTTTGAAATTTTTGCCCATTCTTTCTCATAGAACTCTTGTAGCTCAGAAATATTTTTAGATCTCCTTACAAATACTGCATGTATGAGATTTCTGCAAAGATTTTTTTAATAATATTTAAGTCCAGTAACTATGAAGACTATCACAAAACCTTTATTTTTCTTTTCTGTAAGTGCTTTACAGTTTGAATGTATATTTTGAATCATTGACTTAGTGACATTTCTAACCTTTTTGCACGTGGACATTAGCTTCTAAGATGGTTGATTTTAGTTGTATTCAGTCTACCCACACAACCTATGCTACTAGCTGTCACACAACCTGAAAATATTAACATCTATATGTAATAAGGTATTCTTTTATTTAAAAAAAATTTCTGTGTTATAGCTGAATAGTTTTTGTTTCTCTGCCCAAACCACTTCAGTCTAAACAATGATTTTGAGGATGAGGTCAGAGAATAGTTTTCTTTCTATTATGTGGATCATGTTGCATAAGACTGTTGTAATGTGGATTTTTGGACAATTACTTCAGTTAAACTATTCAGCAAAGTCATTTGCAGTGATCTGCAGGTTCTGTTTATCAGTTTGGGAACAGTTCTAGTAGAAATTTCTCTTGATGTTCTGGATTTCCTGCAGTAACCTCTGGTTGTCTGAAATTCCGTTTAGTTTCTTCAGTAATTTCAATTTCTCATAGTTGAAATTGTTAGCAGGAAGTATTTAGATATTGTTTTTAAAGCTGTCTAGTTTGTAAGACTGAGTTATCTCTGTCTTCACTGCTCAGCCTTTGAAGGGCCCTATGGTTGTTGTTAAAAGTAGATAGAACAATAGTGATAACCTTAAAGGTTGGAAGGGTCACATACTCATTAATTTGTGAAATTGTCTTCTCCTGTCTAATTGTAGATCTAATGAGACAATAACTTTTATGGATTTTATTGACAACTTTACAGGAGTAAATAACACTGGATCAGTTGGAAGGGTACTCAAACTTCTGCATCTACAATATTCAGTTTTCTTATTTTGAATCTGTAAACAACTGCACACAAGCTCCTGTTCCAATTTGCAGAAAAATGTAGTGTTTAACTTCATTCCATATACAGGTAGCTCTGAACATACAACCATAAATTTAGTGACCATTCAAAGTTACAATGGCACTGAAAAAAGGTGACTTATAACCATTTTTCACACTTACGACTGTTGCAATATCCTCACGGTCACATGATCAAAATTCGGACACTTGGCAACTGGCTCATATTTATGATGGTTGCAGTGTCCCAGAGTCATGTGATCACCTTTTGGGACCATCTGACAAGTAAAGTCAATGGGTTTCACTTAACAACCTTGTTACTAATTTAACAACTCAATGATTCACTTAACAACTGTGATAAGAAAGATCATAAAATGGGGCAAAACACACTTAACTGTCTTGCTTAGCAACAGAAAGTTTGGGCTCAATTGTGGTCATAAATCAAGGAGGTTGTGTCATCTTTTGGGCACTTAGGGGTTTATTGAAACATACAGCTTTAGGTACTCTTTCGTATAGTCTCCGTATTTCAGAAATTATGCAAAAATAAACAAGATCATCCTTTGTATTAAAGTATGGTTTTAAATTTGATTTCAAATTTCAGTTGAAAAGTGGTGTACTAATTTCTTGCCTGATCCTGACTTCAATGCAATTATTGATTTTATTTATGGGGAGGATATAATTTATTTGTCATTTCAGAAAATCATAATATCACAAAGTTTGAGAACTTCTGCAGTTTTTTTATGTTGGGCTCATATATAGAAATAAAATACATATAGCCTTTAATTAAATTATCTAGGAATCTGGAGAAGGGTAGTATACAATTAACATATCTTTGTTGTATGTAATTGATACATTTAAAACAGGCAAAATAAAAATAGAATACTTTATTTGGCCACGTGTGATTAGACACATAAGGAATTTATCTCTGGTGCAGAAGATCTCAGTGTACATGCAAAGCAACAGAATAATGATCATCATTATCATCATCATCATCATCATACCAATAGGAGGGGAAAGTAAAGAAGATAATAAGAAGGATAAATAATAATGCTGCAGCCATACTACATGGGTAAATATACATAGACATTAGACAGCACTGTGAGAATTAGATATTCAACAGAGTGATGGTCTGAGGGGGGGAAATATCCCTGTGTCTAGTTGTTTTGGCCTGTAATGCCCAATGGGAGGAGTTGAAACAGTTTATGTCCAGGATGTGAGGAGTCTGCAGATACCTTCTCAATCTTCCTTCTGTGCAATATGTGGATCTTCTATGGGAGGCAGGCTGGTTGCAGTTATTCTTTCTGCAGTCTTAACTATCCACTGGAGTCTGTACTTGTTCTATTTCATTTCTGCACCAAACCAGACAGTTCTAGAAGTACAAATGACAGACTCAATAATTCCTCTGTAAAACTGTATCAACAGCTCCTGGGGCAGTCTGAACCTCCTGAGTTGACACAGGAAGAACATTCTTTGTTGTGCCTTTTTAATAATGATTCTAATGTTAAGCGTCCATTTCAAGTCCTGGGAGATTATAGAACCCCAGAATTTAAGAACTCTGGTGTTAATACTATGCTGTCAAATATGTTAAAATAGAAGGGCTCCTCCTAAAATTTACTCTCATCTCTATAGTTTTGAGTTTATTCAGCTCTAGCTTGTTACGCCTGCACCACAGGGCCAATTGTTCAACCTCCTGTCTATATGCAGACTCATCACCATCTTGAAAAAGGCCAATGACTGTCGTGTCATCTGCAAACTTCAGTACTTTAATAGAGGGCTCCCTTGAGATACAGTCATTGGTATATAGAGGAAAAAAAGCAATGGAGAGTGCACGCAGTCCTGAGGGGCACATGTGCTCAATGCCCTGGTACTAGATATAATTTTCCCTAGCCTCACCTGTTGCTTCCTATCTGTCAAAAAACTGATTATCCACCTATAAGTATGAGCAGGTATAGCTGGATCAGTTTAGAGTAGAGAATTTCTGGAAGAAATTCTGAAGAAGCTTCTTGGATGAGAAGCAAACATCTTCAAAGAAAAACAAGAAAGTCCAGTTGCCTCTTGAAAAAGCATCTTTGGGACAACCATGAGCTGGATGACTGAGAATCTCCCTAGACATTCTGGAATAATATATTGAATGCTGAGCTGAAGTTCACAAAAAGGGCCTATGTATAGGACCCTGGAGATTCAAGATGCTGCAGAATGTAGTGTAATTACCTATTGACAGCATCGTCTGCTGATCTATTTGCTCGGTAGGCGAACTACTGATAATCCTCGACTTATAACAGTTCATTTAATGACCATTCAAAGCTACAACAGCACTAAAAAGGTGACTTATGACCATTTTTCACACTTACGACCATTGCTGCATCCCCATAGTTATGTGATCAAAATTCGGACCCTTGGCAACTGACTCATATTTATGATGGTTGCAGTATATATTTATGATGGATGCAATGTCCTGGGGTCACATGATCACCTTTTGCAATCTTGTGACAAGCAAAGTCAAGAGGGCAAGTCAGATTCACTTAACAACTGTGTTAACAACTGAAGTAGTTCACTTAACAACTGTGGAAAGAAAGCGTAAAATCGAGCAAACTTCACTTAACACGTGTTGCATAGCAACAGCAATTTTGGGCTCAATTGTCGTAATTCAAGAACTGCTTGTACAAGGGGTCTATCAGTGGATCTGTGATGACTTTCAGGTGACATCTGTATTATCATGATATTACCACCTTTTTTGTCATTTTTGCCATTAAAGCATAATGGAACTATTCAAAGCCTTTCCTGTTTTCTAGGACTTTGCTATTACCTGCCTGGCTGCAACCAATAAGAAAACTACCAAGTTTTTATGTTTTAAGGTGTCATTTGGGTTATCAAAAAACCTTATTAAGGCCAACTTAGGATCTAATATTATGACCTGAGTCATAATCTATTCTACTTTGTACAAATTTAATTCAAAAAAGCTGAACAATTTTATACGATTGTCATATAGATAACCTATTTCTTTATGTTTTCTCCAACACATAGGGGTTATATTAAATCTGAATTTATTGAAGGCTGCATTTTGTTGTTAATGACCAAATACTTAATGGATACTTTCTTGCATTGCAAACTTGTGTATTAAGGCCCAGCACCAAAAACAAAGGATTCTGTGGTCTTTTATCAATACTGCCCAATTAGACCAGAAGATTTAAGTATTGATCATTGCAGGAGCTAAGAGCCAGCCATGGGCACAGTTCCAGCGCAAATCTGCTCGCCTGTCCCGCAGTTCCACCTACAGCCAGCTTTCAGCCACTTTGACTGCCGCCAGTGGTGGGCCAGACATGAGAGGGTTCCCGTCCTTCATCGGGGCTGAAAGTAATGGCAGTGGTAAGGGGCCATCATGGAATGTGGGATAGGGAGGGGTGGAGCATTGAACTAGCCATTATATTACAGCTTGTCTCTGACATCAGATTTGGAGATATGAAATATATATTTAACTAGTTTGTTGTTGTTGTATTGAGGATGGAAGGAAGAGAAGTCTGTTATTAATATGAACCCTAGTCTGCTGAAATCGTCTTCACTTTCATATCCTTTATATCTGAGTTTGAGATGTCAGCTACAGAGTTCCAGCTGGGCAGGTAGTTACACTGCCACCATCTGTTCTTGAATAGGAAGATACCCCACTACCATCTGGAATATGGAACAAAACATCAAATCCCCTTTATTCTGGAATAAGTTGTTAAATAAATTGTAACTTATAACTATCCCCAAATGGTTTTGGAAGGTATAAGAAATAAAGTAAAGACTTGAAAGAATAAGTAATTTGCTATGAATTACATGAGGTTGAAACCCAGCACTCAGTAATCTGTAAAAATCTGAGTGAGCACATATCCATCAAGCTAACAAAATAATTTAAATAACCCTCATGCAATTAACTAAATGTTCCCTTCCAACTTTGCTAGCATTCTACGGTTTGGACTTCAATCTTTAGCCCAGTCACATAAAATATGTTTTCTTAAGTGCCCAATTCCTACAAGACCTCCAAGAGAACAAGAAACTTTCCCTCTCTCTGAATTCCATCCCCTACCCCTGTTTTTTGTAGAGAGTAAGTCTGTATTTTAACAATACATGATTATAACTAAAAATCCTTTTAATTCTCTACAATTCATACACTACCGTCCGCACAGGTAGGAATAGGAGTATCTTTTGAATTTTCTCTCTTGAAAATGCATATCCAATGTATACATAACTGTGGGGCCTCTGGGGATATGAGAGTCATCATTTCTTAATTCTCTTTGTACAGCTGGTAATACGTGGTTGGAGTTGGTGCCTATTGTTGCAGTCAGCGTTCACCTCTTCACTGCAAATAGTACAGAAGTCCAGCTTTCTGGCTCAGTCCATCTCTCCATTCCACTGCCACTCAACACAGCTGCTGTAGCAAGTACCAGTGTGCCAGCCTGGCGCTTTGACCTCAAGAGCGGTGAGTGGTGGAATGCTTGTGAATCATATTTTTAATGGTTTGATCATTATTGTATCCAGTAATTACAAACATATGAAGCAAGAAACAATACTGCTTGTATAAACAGAGGCTTTGACAGGAAACACACTGAGTGATTAATAAGATCCAAACATCCTCTCCTTCACCCATAGAAGCAGGTTTTCTGCAGGATCATAAAAATTTTAAGTGCATCTGGAAAAACATTAGGAAATTGTGCTGGCAAGCAAGAACCATGCCTACAAGAACCAAATCTGATGTGGAAGCATTTTGTTCCCAGAAAGAAGATGAGGATGAGATTGATGGAAGTGTTCTAATGTTGTAGTTTAGAGGATTAGGTTTTCTGGTGCAGATCTTATGATACAAACCTGCAGTAATGAAGGTGGGAGGTAACTCCCACTTTTCTTTTTCTTTATCATACTTTTTCTTTCCTCTTTCTTTTTTCTTGCACTTTTTATTCTTTCTTTCTATTCTCTTTTTTAAAAGTTTAGTTTGCATTGTACCTCAGCCTTCCAATGTAGAATTGATATGGGTATATATGTTTTATTTCTATAATGCTCTCTAAATCTAAACTCATTTTCTTTGTTTACCCCCAAGTTTGCTAGCAGTATAAGCAAAATGCTGTCTGTTCAATACCAGACAGCATTGTTCAGTGCTGTTTGGTATAGGGGTAGGCAGGGTCAATCAAGCCTCCTAGCCTCTTTCAGGTTAGGGGTTAGGGTTAGGGTTAATGTTGAGATGCTGAAGGTATTAAATGAAATGATGGTTAGAGTTAATAATGAAGTTATTAAGTGAAATGATGGTACTAGAATTCCAGATAGGGGAGATATTTTGAGAGCCACGCCTTATTTTTAGGTTGCCTATTCCCAGTTCCAATGTTGTATATCTTCTGTACATGAAAACACATTAGGTGTGGCACAATACAGACACTGATTACCATATTACAATATGCTCTTGAATCATTTTGATTATAAGGAGTTGCGGGGGGTTAGTGCTGGTGAATAGTTCTCTTCCTTTCAGGTTATTCTGATGGTCTTTTTAATTACTTCAGATTCAGTCATATACTCTCTTCTTAGGGCTGTGGATCCGGAATGGAACTGGACTCATCCGGAAGGAGGGGAATCAGCTTTACTGGACATTTGTGTCTCCACAGTTGGGCTACTGGGCAGCTGCTTTGCTGTCTCCTGTATCAGGTAAAATTGCCACAGTCAAAGTCTCTGAGAAGTAAACTGATCTCAGTGCACACAGGAGGTTTTTTGCATATCTGATATCATGATATGAGGAAGATTAACATGTTGGCCACTGGACCAATTATCAGTTAGGAGAATGGCCCTTTGCACAGTTCCCATAGTGGTCCTTTGTAAGACTGAAAATGTCTCTGCCTTAACTAATTGAGGGATAATTTGATTTCTGAAAAGTAAATCTATCTGAGATTTCTGGATTTCTGTAACTTTATTCTATTTTCTTCAGTAAATCTTGCTAAACTGAGAGAGAATCTTGCTTCCTGTTGCAGTAGACTGCCAAGAGCTTGATACTGGTGGGAATTGTTTTGGGGTGTGGCATTTTTTGGACTGTAATTTCTAGAACAACTCTCAGTTTGAGTGGAATGTTTTCCTTCTAACTTTGGGACACATGCCCTATCTGGTCCATAGTGCATGTAATATCATGACACATGTTCGAAAGGGGTGGGGGCTTAGCACACAGCACTGTTTATTATTTCCCCCCCCCCCATCTTTTCTACGGACAAATTGCCAGATCTTATTCTCTAAATCTTTTGGTGCTTTGGCCTTTTTAATTGTTATTTATGTTATTTTGATTAAACTCCATTTTTTTAAAAACTGAATGCTATTGTAAGCCATCCAGAGAATGTAATTTAAAGGACTTTATATAGATTCTCATAATAGATAGCAAATACCGTTTCCAAGTCATAAAGCTATTTCTTTGCAGGGCTGGCAACTTCAACAACAGGAATTAAAGATATTGCCACCTACCATACTATCTTTCTACTTACTATCTTGGGTGCCCTGGCATTGCTGGTCCTCATTTTGCTCTGCCTGCTTATCTACTATTGCAGGTAAGTGCCACACTTTCTCTTGTCTCTTCTTCTGCCTCACCGCTTGTTTCTAACTTGAGCCCATTTCTAAAACCATTTTTCATAGTCCTACTAAGCAGCAGTACTTTAACAAAGGCTTACTTATTGCACATTATTTTATTTCATTTGGATATTGCTATATTCACTTTATTTGAATTATTGCAGTAATTGATCCTGAGTCCATGAGATTATGTGCATCTCCTGTTTCCACCTAAACTCAGAAATTACGACTGCCCACCATCAGTAAAATCAGCATCACAGAATGTTTACTTCAGGGAGTTTCATACAGGGCATTTTGAAAACCAACACACCCCTGCATGCAATCAGTTGTGGCAGAGTGTAGGCATGGCAGCTCAGCTGAGGGTTGCAGGATTCCAATTCTTTGGAATTTGACAGCTGTTCCAAACACTTTGATACTGGTCACTGGACAATGTCAGGCAGTCTTTGTGGCTGATTAGTAATGGATCAGCCACTTTCCTGTCCTCATCTCCAAGGCCCATTTTTTTTCAATCTTGGCCTTTCTTCCCATATTTTAGTTATGTTAAAGGGTTTCAAACTTTTTCAGGCCATAGAACTTGTTGGCTAAAATTTCAGTGTACCAGCCCTTTCTTTTTCACTATATAAAGAAAAAGTCTATGGACAATTCTGAAGAATGGGATTAAGGCATGGGCAGATGGCTGAGTGCTTTCAATTTTGTCCCCTCACACAGAATTTTATTTTCTTCTCAATCACTGGGAAGGAAGGTCTTCCTCTCCTTAGTCGCGCAGAACTATTCAATTCCTTATGGAACTTTAGGGTTCCAAAGCCAGATTTATCCACTTATTCAAACTGATCTCCTTAGAGAGCCACAAGTGTCACAAATAGAGGGCCTGATATATTTCTATGCAGTTCAGGTAAATTAGATCTGAAAATTGAGCTGGACTTGGAAATGAATACTTTGTCAATCCCAAGCATTCTCTGAACACACACAGAGGATACATTTAAATTCTGTTACTCAGTATGCTGAATTTAAATTATAGAATTCCCTGATACCCCAAGAGAGCCAGTTTGGTGTAATGGTGAAGGCATCAAGCTAGAAACCAGGAGACTGTGAGTTCTAATCCTGGCTTAGGTACAAACCCAGCTAACTGATCTCATGCACTTTCTCTCAGACCTAGGAAGGAAGCAATGACAATCCAGTTCTGAAATACTTTGCCAAAAAAACCTGCTGGGTTTCTTCAGGCAATCTCCAAGAATTTGATATGATTGAATGGAGCAAAAAAATGTCCCAAAAGAAAGGAAGCAGATGGAGGTGGGAATTCAAGAGGAGAAAGAACACAATTTAAAGACCTGGACTATTACTAAAAAAGCAAATCCTCAATTCACAAGAGTGGAAGAGCAATTATTTTCTTTAGAATAGAGCCATTTTAATCTTCGTTTCTGCAAATGGAAACATTTTGGCAGTGAATTATACATTTACTGCTGATAACTATGTCACCCTTTATTTGCTCTCTCTCTGCCCCTAAGTAGATACTTGGTTTGGATGCATGAGAGAGATCTCAGGTATATTCTGCACTTGTTCAAACTTTAGAAGAAAGTTCCCTAGCTACTTCATTGTCATTTATTCCAAATGAGAAACAGTGATTACTTTTCCTGGGCAATTAATTTTTTTTTTGTCCAATGCATTCAAGTGCATTCAAATAAATGCATTCCAGTGCATTTATTTTAGGAGCAAAAATAAGTCTTCATTCGTAATAGTTATATAGATGTTTTACTATATTTTATTAATACTTTTATTTATGCATATCTGCCTGTCTTCTATTTGGGGTATTGCTTATTCTGGAGGAAACAATTCATCGGGTGGAAATGTTCTTTCCTATTGTGACGGTATGTGAAAAAGACCTTGAGAAATAGGATGAAGAGATGCTGCCTACGGAATTGTCCATAGACCATAGATTCATAATGGGCAGAGAAAGAAGCTCAGACCTGACCCTCTCTAATTTCTCTGGCCAGCTCCCATAGGAATTCAGGAGCATTTGTTGAGCTGTCATCTGTTATGCTGCCAAAGGTTGAAATGAATTCTGCCTCAGCTGTTAGTTATATCACGGCATATATCACGGCATTCTGCAAATTGGTCATCTGTGCATCCACTGCTGCTGGTATTACAACAACATAGCAGCCAGATGCTCAACAAACAGCAGATTTCCTTGAAGACTGGAGGCCATTTCTGAAATTCCTCTCTTTGGAAGGGAATAGCAGACTTGCAGAGTGGTCAGCCTTCCCAGATAAACCAGACAAGAAACACAAACAGATGAACTAATTCTACTTCATTGTAAGGCTACATCACAGATAATCCTTCACTTATAACCACAATTGGGACCAAAATTTCTGTTGCTAAATAATGCAGTCATAAAGTGAAACATCATGTGACTGCATTGCTTAGTGACAGCAATCTTGGCAGTTACAATTGCAGTTGTAATTCCAGGCATGCAAGTCATTACTCAGGAAGTGGAGGGAGTCCCAAATAAGCCCCAACAGTGCAGTGAAGAGCTGCTACACCTGAAAAAGTGCCAAGTGCTTGGGAAGCCCCAATGGTGTTAGTACAAAGCAGCTGCCCCAGGCTAGCCACCCTTGCTGCCCTGCACTCCACCACCTTTGCCATCTTCATTCTGCTACTGACAAGTTTGCCCAGCCTGGCCCTTTGCAAGGCAGCTGCTGGCATTGCCAGGCCTTCTTCCCAAGGTCACTTGCTCTGTTCTCCAAGTAGCATAGAGACTTGTCCAAATTTCATGTGGCCTTCTTGCAAGGTTTTGGAAAGCTTCAAAACCTTGCAAGAAGGCTGTATGTAACTTGATCAACACTGCACATGATCTCTGGAAAGCTTGGCATGAGCAGGAAGGCCATGGAATGTAGGGGAACCAAAAGGGCAGAGATAGGGGGACATGGAAGAGAGGAACTGAAGTGTCCCTGCAGTCATAAGTGCGGGCATATTGCCAAGAGCCTGAATTTTGATCACATGACCAAACAGGCACTGCAATGGCCATAACTTTGAGGAACAATTGTAAGTTCATTTTTTGCAGCACCTTTTGCAGTGACTTTGAAAGGTCGCTGAATGAATGGTTGTTGAACGACTTGTTACAGAAGTCAAGGACTATCTGTAAAAGAATTTTGTAAGTCTGAAAGTACAAATCTCCCACCGTCTCCTTTATAGCCTAAGAGGTTAGGGGAGAATCCCTTCTGAACTTCTTTCTCCACCTATTACGCAGCTGTGGGCTATGCCTGCCGTCTCTTATCTGACTGTTCTCTAGGCAGCATCTTTTCATTCTGTCTCTGAAGATCTGTCTCACATACATTACATCCGTCTTATTAAGTGAGACCTTTCCAGAGGAATACCTCTGGACAACTTTTGTGCAGAGATATTCCAGTTGAAGTTAATAAGATGGGAATTTTCAGGCATCATAGAAGACCTTTTCTGTGCAGAGGATGCAGTATGTAAGAACATGAACTATGATACTTTTCCATTAGTACAGATCTTTGTAACCATTTTCTTTCTTTACTTCTTCCTCTCTAGGAGACTATGTCTCAAGCCACGCCAACAACATAGAAAGCTTCAGCTTTCTGGAGCTCTGGATGCATCCAAGAAAGATCAAGCTACATCAATGTCACAAATTAATCTTATTTGCACTAGCCATATGGAGACAGCTTCATCCAATGGAGACATAGATGTGCATACACCCATCTTCAAATCAGCCTTCTCCTCCTCCAGGGAGTTTGAGAGCTCCCGTGAGGAATTCTTCAAGCAAGTGCCAAACCAGAAGATTCGTCATGCCAGGAAGGCCTCCACAGTAGATACACTGAACCAGCGAGGTGGTCCCAAGGATGACTATCCCCGAATGATGGAGGGCTATTCACTGAAGGCAGCCCGGTCCATGGATACCCCTGGCACGCTAGAACCTCCTCTCTTGGACGATTACAAGCGCAACTATTCACATCAGCATGTAGAAGACAAGAGCAATGAGACATTGCGCAAACAAACACGGAATGATAGCAAGCCTTATTTGCAGGAGCCCCCATCACCACCACCTCTCCCAGCTCCTTTTGACCATTATATGGCCCATAAAGTGGATGCCAAACCTCCTGATTTCATGATGTCGCAGTCTGTAGACCACCTGGCCCGTCCCACCTCTCTGAGTCAACCTGGACAGCTAATCTTCTGTGGTTCTATTGACCATATGAAGGATACAGTGTACCGAAATGTCATGCCAACTCTTGTAATTCCTGCCCACTATATGCGCCTGGGACCAACAGAGCAAACTACTACGGGCTCTGAAAATCAACCAGATATGGACCCAACTGCCATGGGACTCCCTCATCAATTTGGTCCCCAGGAACAACAGAGGCAGCAGCAGCTCCTCCAACAGCAGCTGCAACATCCACAGTTCCAACTACAACAACATCAAGTGGATGACCCAGAGGGGAAGGGTTGGGGACCCCACACACAATCTGTTAGTGGTTCAGTTACTATACCTGTGTTGCTGAATGAGTCCACTATGGCCCAACTGAATGGGGAGCTACAGGCACTAACTGAGAAGAAGTTGCTGGAACTGGGTGTAAAGCCACATCCACGAGCCTGGTTTGTATCTCTGGATGGACGTTCCTCTCAAGTCCGTCATTCTTACATTGATCTTCAGGGCCCTGAGAGGAATCGCAGCAATGATGCCAGTCTGGACTCAGGTGTGGATGTCAATGAAGCCAAGCCCACCAAACGCCTGAAGGAGGAGCGCATGGGTCCAACATACTCTAAACTGGTCTTTGCCGATGCTGACACAGAACAAAGCAGCAGCGAGAGTCGCACTGCTGTTTGTTCTCCTGAGGACAACTCACTCACCCCTCTGCTGGATGAAAACACTGACCACCGTGCTGCTACAATTCCACGACATGGGCGCAGCCGTGGCAACAGCTCTCGCAGCAGCAACAGCAATAGCGAATTGCGCCGTGACTCAATGACCAGCCCAGAGGATGACAGCAATGAACCTTCTGAAGGAACTGATGACCAGGGAGACAAAAAGAGTCCATGGCAGAAACGTGAGGAACGACCTCTCATGGTCTTCAATGTGAAGTAGTCAGCAGGAGAAAGACAGTTCACCCTCATTGCATACTTTTGGTGGGGGAGGATGAGGCACCAGAACCATGGAGATCAGTATTTGCCTTTCAGTCTGGTCTGGCTTCTTTTTCTCTCCATCTCATCAGATGCTCAGCTGAACTGAAGCCCTTATTTTTTGACAGAAGAGATGAATGAACAGAGCAAGAAACAATGCAGCCAAGCTGCATTAATGTTTTTTCCCCAGCCACTAAAGATGCTGTCTTGCTCAAGGCAGGTTAAGAAGTGCCACAGCAAACTACCTAAGAAAATTTGGCCTCTTTCTGTTTCCACCAACCACTGTGAACCAAGCAATCTGGGGCACAGGAATTACAAAGATGTAATGACAGCGAAGGAAGTTTCATTGTTCTGTAACTCTTGTCAACCTGTGGAGAGGATACTGCTTGTCCTATGTGGTTCCACTTCCTAAAGTCCCTTATTTTCCACCCAGTTTGGTATAACCAGAACTAGTGCTGTCCCCTTGCCCTGACAGTTTGATAACAGAGGTGCAATGGAAAGGCATGACTCAATTCTACAACCCTCTTGCCTTCAGGGCTTTGTACAGTTCTTTTTTAAAATTAAGTCCTGTGGATTTTCCAAGCCAGAAGCTTGTAGGGGTGGGTGCCCAGGGCTGTAGGTTGATGTCCATCTGTGCCTATCATCCTTTTATGATCCAAAAACTTGGATTACAGTACAGGGCCCAGACAAGGGGGGTGGGTTTGGGGAAATTTGGGCATTAGTGTGGGTAATATACATATGTGTGTGCATGCGTGTACGTCAGTGGTGGATGGGAGTCTGAGCCATGTGTGTGTGGATAGATGTGTCTGACCTCGCTGCCAAATGAACTCCTTATTGGAGTATCTCTGTGCCCCCCCCTTTTTTTCCCCTTGTGCCTGCAAGTTCTCTGTCTCTTCCAAGTGCCTTCTGGCCCCAATGTCTCCCTCCCTCCACCCAACCAGGCAGCTGTGAATGAAATCTTGATATCCATAGAGGCATACAGGCATACCATCTGTTCATAGCTCCTCAGATCTTCCTTTCTGTATAATCCCCTTTTTTCCTGCAGTGAATGCTTGGCAGAGGGATCAAGAAGGGGGATTGCTGAAGGAAAAAACAACTGGCACATCTCTGCTTGTAAACACAGGGGCCAACTTGCTAAGCTATCAGCACAGACTTAGGGAACTGAGCCAACCAGCAACACAGTTGTGAGGATCCTAAAGAGCAGCAGGACCAGGTCTTACTTGGTCTTACAAAAGTAACAATATGCATGATGAGCAGTTCCAAGTAAGGCGTTTGTGGAGATCTTGGAGCCCATTGTGGCACATTATGATTTCATCTGAAGAAGGGGATGGGGAACTACTAGCCAGCCCCACACTGATGTTTTTGTCAATCAAATTGGAAGATAATAAATGGGGATGGGCATATTGTAGCTGCAGATAAGAAGGTGGAACCTAAGAATCTTTTTAGCTTTTTGCTTTTGTGTTTAAGGACAGTTGGGCTTTTATCTATCAGTTAGGCTCACATCCTTTTGTAATAGCGGAAAGCAGCAAAGATTGAAATAATTTAGGGAAATATTTTATTTCAGACTCACCTTTATACCAAAACTTGAAGATCTTAAAATAAAGGTGGAAATTCTTTTTTCTTTTGAAGGCAACATTCTTTAGAAATAAACTACATGTTAGTGACCGATGGGTCAGAACTGAAAGTGGGTAGGGTTTTCTCCCATCCTTTTCCTTTCGAACCCTCACCCATTATCCCCAGCCTTGCAAACTGCTAAGAAAGGACAGATCCCTCATTAGAGGTCTAAGTTGGTTACCTAGAGCACATCTTCTCCTGTTTTAGTTACTTGATCTATTTGCATTTCCTGGTTTTCTTATTATTATTTTTTCTATTTCTGATTGAGTGTCATTTTTCTCATTCTGCTTGGGGATATTGTCTTTTCTGAATGGCACTTTTTTCTTTGCCAAGATCTGGATATTCTGACTTAAAAATAGGTCTTTAATCATTTCAACTTTAGTTGAGATTTTCAGAATAGAACATAACTCTTACACAGTGTGAGTGGAGCACTTACTATATGCTCAGAAACATTGGTTTTTATTTGCTTGCTCCAGGGTGAGCCTTATTAATGAAAAAACGGTTCTGGGGCTGAGCCCTATTTGTATAAAGACTATTTTTTCCATTATAACTCAAATTAATTTTTTCAGTTTAATAATTGCCTTGGGATGATTTCCTTTTAATTATTTGAGTAATTTCCATATTTTGCCTTCTTCTACAGCATTATGTTGAATCATTTTTATGTTCATAGGATTTTTTTCTGAAAGAACATCGTTAGAACCACTGATGTGACTAATGCAAGATTAATACTTGTCAAAGTACTTCAGAAATAATCAAATTACGTACATGAAGTCTTGGCTAAAAATTGCAGAAAATGTTCATGTCTGATTAATTTTGCACCCTATTCATTTGAGAACTATTAATGTTCTGTAAATCACGTATAACCTTTTTTCAACTGCGGATGACACTGCAAGAGCTGGCTCACCATTCTCTCAACGCATTTTGTCTCTTTCCATGTTCCACTAATACCAAATGATAGATACTATCCGAGTAGTGTAAGATAATCTTGCATTTGTAACCAGACTGCCCAGCCAATCACTAACCTTTCCCAAGAAAACTGTGCCTAATATGACTTTAAGGTATCACATTGATGTGATCTGACAATTATAGCTCTCTACAAAGATAGTGCGATTTTAGTCAAACCTGAAGAAAGTTTTTAAAAAGTCAATGAAGTATTAATCAGTCTATCGCCCCACACAATCAAAAACCCAGAACCAGAAACCTTTTACTTCCAATCAATGCACAATGCTGCTTTCTGTAATTTTATAGCTGAAGAAAAACCTTGCATCCTGGGGCTAATAGCAAGGTATTCCCTCTGATATACATGTATCTTTAACTATGTTAAATATCTTCTACTTTCTCTAGTAACCTCAAACTGCCAGACAAGCTTTTGAGGGGTTTTTTTTTATGATCTGAAGAAAAAATAGTTGGACAAACTTGGCAAAATGGAGGACTCGGTGGCTACTGTTGGTGAACCTTCCTATTTGTTCTTTAGAATGGTATTAATATATAAATCTTCTGAATTTATCACAGCAACATTGCACAGTGGTGATTTTCTCTCCCAAGAGGATTTATTTTCCTTCTAAGTTTTGAAGTCCCTCTGAAACTGGTAGGAGGATTACATTTTTCAAAACACAGATCTCACACAAGAGAGGATTTATTGGAAGCTTACTCATTTGTACTCATTTGTCTCTTCAACTCTATAACTGTTTAACAATAACTAAGACCTGGAATGCAAGTGCAAGAGACAATATTAGGGGGGAACTTCATTTCTAAATTACAATTACTGTTAGGGAAAGTAATAAAGTAACTACAGCTATCTTAGCAGTCTGCCCTCTTCCCCCTTCGCACACACATCAGAACTGAATAGACACAATATGCTAATCTTAACATTTATACATGGAAGCAGTGAAAATTATTCAGTGTGGAAAGGACATATGTTTGCCTGCACAAGAAGCAGCAGCCTTCAAAGTGAACAATGCAGTCTTAGTCACTGCTGTGTGGGTGGGAAGGAGAGGACAAGTTGGATTGCCTGTTCTAGACTCCATTCTAAATGTTTGAGCTGCTTAAAAATACAGCAGTTTCAAACATTCTGTGGTGGTGCATAAAAATTTGGTGGAAGGAGGGAACAGAAGGAGCTGCATGAAATTTGGGAATAATGAGCAATGGGAATAAGGATAAAATATTTTTTAAGATTTTGGCTAGCCTATGTAGTCCTTGGATTGCAAAAAAATTCAGATAGTCTATAACTGAAATAAGTGAGATAAGAGAAAATCTTTAAGGCTTGGCTATCATCTAGTATTTGACTGGATTTGTATAACTTAAAGCTTTAGCTATTATTTGATTCATAACAAGATGCAATTCTGTTCCAATCCACAGGTTTAATAGTGGCTGCTTTAAAATGTTAGAATGTGCAGCACATAGGCAGTAGTCCTCGATTTATGACCACAATTGAGCCCAAAATTTATGTTGCTAAGCAAGTTATTTGTTAAGCGAATTTTGCTCTATTTTAAGACATTTCTTGCCATAGTTTCTTCTCAGAAAGTCACAAAAGGGATCACGTGACCCTGGAATGCTGCAATCATCATAAATATGAGTCAATTGCCAAGGGTCTAAATTTTGATCACTGACCTTTGGGATGCGGCAACGGTCGTAAGTGAAATATGATCATAACTCACTTTTTTTAATGCCATTGTAATTTTAAACAGTCACTAAATGAACTGTTGTAAGTCAAGGATTACCTGTACATTGTGGTTATCTTTATGGAATAAAACCACATTACCATAAAAGCAATACTGGCACGTAAGGCACCTAATTGCATTATCGCATTTTGATGCCATCAGTGTTTGAACTTCCCAGAGACTTTTGATTTCAGTAATAGAACAGGAACCAAAATTAACAGAAGTACCAGTGTGGAAAAATACTGAGGCTTACAGAAGTACTGTATGTATTTAAAAATAATAAAAAGGATACACAGACTCTCCTCCCCACATCCAGCATGTCTGTAGATAAAAGAAACATTCCCTCAGTGTGACTTCTGGTGATTTTAAGGCAGCTGTTTACACAGTTCTCAGACCTATATAGAGCAGAATAGAAGAATGGATAAGGGATGGCTGCTGGCCTATAGGTAAATAAAATTAGAATGAATTTCAAGTTTCAATATTTCTTCTATCCGTTTATCAGAAACAAGAGGTAATAGTTGCTATTTATAGAGAAAAAAATTTAGAATGGCAATACCTGAAATAATTAGGTCTTTAAATAAAACCTGTCTATAAAAGTAGCTTCATACTATTGGGCTAGCTTATAAGTGAGTTGCCCATTATTCTTTTAACATTCGAGTCTTCTCCCTTTTGTATTTGGTGACAATAGAGACCTATGAGTGATGGCTTTTAAAGTTTACTCAATATTGAAGTAGGAAAAGGAACACAAAGTAATGTGCATTGTATGTCAATGATGCTCTGCACTGTGGAGAGGTAAATGTAAAGTGTCTTTCAGATCAGATATTCCAGTAATGCCAGGGTCTTTTGCCAGCCATATAAACATGGTTTCCCCAATGCCTTTTTAAAACATTAGGGGGGGGGGAGTTAGTCCATAGACCCAGATCTCCCATCCACATTATTAAAACTGGTTTCTCACTGTATGGCCCTGTGAGGAGGATGTTGTAAAAGGAGTGTAGCAGCATTGTTCTCAAGTTGGAAATAGACTACATTATTTTGATGCTTGAAAATACTCCCCAGCCCTATTGTGCTCTCAATAAATGTAGGTAAGCATTTTAATAATTTGCATGACAAACTTGGAAAATGGAGATCAGCAAATTCCTTTACTAGTTTATATGGTTAACTTTCTCCAACTTTTACAGATGTTTTACAAATGTGTTGAACTATTGGCTGAAGATGTGGGAACAGTGGTTCAATACATCCCAAAAACAAGATTAAGGATGATCATGATATTATATCACCTCACCAGTGCAGTCTTCCTTTCATTTAAAGAAGAAAATCTTCCCTAATGCCTTCCCTATGGTTAATTTCCAGAAACAAAGGTATTCTTGGAAGGTATTGTTAAAGATCATATTTGGAGGACATAAACGCCATTCTTAGTACAATTTATTATAACACACCTGTCAAAACAACCTTTTTAAAATTAGCAGGGGTAAGGTCATGTCATTTTAGTATAATAGCAAAAATAAACAATTTTATTCTATAAAAAAGAATCTCTTGTAATTTTACTCGTGTACTTCTGTCCTAGTACTCCGGCAACAATTTATACCTTATTAACGAGTTACCGTTGCCTTCCCCTGACAAAACCTTTGCTCTTCGTCAGCCAAGACGAATCCTCTCCTTCCATCCCCACCCCTTTTACTAGCACTGAATGTCTCTGCGCGACTCGAGGGGGACCAGCCACAAATTCCATTGGCTCGTTTAAATCGGGAGTCGTTTCCAGGTTCTATCCTGTCCTCCACCTACCAACCCCGCCCTCAGCTTCCCGAAGTTAAGCTTCCGGTCAAGCTAGAGACTGTAGCTGTGATAGATTCGTTTCTCTCACACATACCCCCCCCCCGTTCACAATCAAAGATGCTAATACCAAAACCCTTCCATGATAAGTCCATATATGTTATGCCATACGCTAAATAAATCCATGACACTTCTTTGCTCATTTCTGAACATTTAAAGCAGGGGTCTTCTAACATGGCCCTTTTATGTCTTGTGGACTTCAACTCCCAGAATTCCTCAGCCAGCGAGCCTGCTTATGCATCGAGTTGGATTAGAGAGCAGGAGGGTATAACTTCTAGGAGGCTGGTAGCAGCTAAAAACTGAAGCTTTCCCCCCCCGCCCAATAGTTCCCGATTACACAGCTATCGCGAGACTTTCGAATAGAGACTCTCAGCAAAGGACCAAATTAGGATAGCTCTATATAATTTATCTATTACGAATAATGAAGGTGAAGATTTGTATATTATAATCTGCACTGGCAAAACTATTTTCAGCTTTAAAATCTACACCAAAAATTACTAATATATTAACTAGTACTCTTGAAATTCTAATAGCACAACCATAAGTTGCCTTTACTAAGCTAAGGTGCCCAGTACACATAAAATTTTCTGTTGTATTAATTGCATGTTAAGGTCAAAGGAGCTATTTTAAAATAATCTGCCACTGGTTTGCAAAACAGGATATTCAAATTCATTATTTAAAAATGCCTGTTTCATCTATAGTTTTCCAATTTTAATAAAAAAAATTCAGAAGCAACAACTAAAGTCCAAATAACAAGAACTTGAAAAATCATTTAAGTTGAATTCACAAATCTGATTTTAAGTTGTGCAAAAAACTGCTTCAATAAAACTAAACTGGTTCAAGGTAAAAATATGAAAAGCCCAATTTATAACCTTCAAGGGTTTGCCAATTACTGTATTCTTAAATCAGAATTGTCTCATGAGTTTTTCATGAATAATGGATATAATTCTTATAACACATTTTTCCATGTGTATCTTGAAGTATATCAATACCTTTCAAAATTCAACAAAAATTCTAAAAAGATTGCACAACACTGGATTTATAGACAAAAGGTGTTTGAAGTACATGGGACCATACAAGTAACACCTGTCTGCAATTCCTTAAGGACATTTTTTCTGGGATTGCCTTCTGTTCTGGAAATCTTGAGAAAAGACAACAGTATTTAAAGGAGTTCAAGATAGGTGTTACCTATTCCAATAGAAGATATATGTAGCTCAGGGTTGAATTGGGGAGTCCTTGTTGAATTTTGAGCTTGGTTGTTTGCCCTGCACATTTCATTCCCAACTAGATAACATCACAAGTGAGTACTGATGATGTTACCTAGTTGGGTACTGAAAAGTCTACAAGCACACAATCAAGTTCAAAGAGCACCAAGAAAAACAATGTTATATGTGAGTTTATAAACCTTCAAATCTGATGCACTATTGTCTTGTAGAACAAAATTTCCATGAAGTCACATAAAAATTCAGATTGACAACTGAATTCTAAGGACAATTGAATTCTAAAAGTTTTTATTTTAAATTATTGTTACAGCTAATGAGTGTGAAAATGATATTAAATTATCTGCAACTATTGAATAATCAGACAAGATTAATTTGTCAGATTACAGAAGTAGAATTAAGAATAGAAACTCCTGGTGTTATCAATGACACATGAAACATTATTTGTACATAGCATCAGCTTTATTATTTTCAAATTCATTAATGGTACAAGCAAGCAATTCTAAACTCCAATTAAAAAGTAAAGGAGAAAGAGGCCATTTTTAGTTGTACGACTACATAGATTTTTAAAAAGGAAAACGCATGCCACTGGTGATCATTTATACAACTTTGGGGAACCCTCAATATAGCAAAATTTATTTTAGAAACAAAATTTCTTAGTGTTCCAAGAAATAATAGCAAATGGATTTTTGCCTAATTTTACTTCATTTATGAATCTATCAATATGTTGATGCCACTGTGTTAAATATAATTTTAGCTGAATGGATAAAAGGGAAAAAGCTTGCTGTAAAATATTTATATCCATACTTATCAAAGCACCAGGTCTATGGCTAGTAAGCTTATCTGGTATGAAGATATATAAGGCTCATTGTACAATAAGAACTGTTTTTACTGAGAAGCTAAACAAGTTAACATGTTTTATAGGTATCAATTGTTACTCCATCATTCTAGGCCAAGGATTTCCCCTAATTTTAAAAATGCAATTACAACCACTTATTCCCAAAGAGAAAGATAAACTGGTCCTGTGGAAGACTCATAATATGCATTGAAATTTAAGTGGTTTAAATGATTTTCTTCCTTTTCTGAAATCCTAACAAATTCTACATCAGTTCAGTCAGTTCTCTTTTATTAGCAATTTATCAGTATCACTGATAAAGCATTTATCTTGTCTGATCTATATCAGCTTAGTTTACAAAAATAGAGGGAGGCATTTACAAAATAAATTGTTCCTCCAGTTAAAAAGAAAAAAAAACCCTTTCCATATTAAAAACTATGAAAAATTAATCTCATAGAAAAAAGTACCATGTGCTATATTCCTGGTTACTCTAAGAATTAAAAGAGATTCAGATGGGCAATGTCTACTATTATCAACCAAAAGACACTGTGCAACTAATGTGTCTTTACTGTAAATTATTGAATTAAGCAAGCTTATTGCAGGATAAAACTTCAGAGAAAAATCCCATTATTCTGAATGCTGGAAATACTAGAAATTGCACTCTCTAGTGGTTCATAATGACATAGTCACATATTTAAAAACATGATTTCAAATATTCTGTGGTTCCTGCTTGATATAGACTGCTGGCCTTTGCCCATTGTTATAAACAATGAAACCCTAACTGTTCTGCAATTATCGGAAACTAACGCCACAAATCAGCAAGCGATAACGGGAGATAAACTAATAAGAAGGAACAAAGCATTAAAGGCAAAAGGGTAGGACAGAGCAGTGTTTCTCAGCCTCAGCAATTTTAAGATGTGTAGACTTCAACTCCCAAAACTTTCCAGCCACTCCAAGCATAGAGCAATACATTTCCTTCTGGAGCACAAAGCGTAGCATCCATGGCCAGAAGCATATTCTTTGCCCACGTGTCTCTTTTGCCGAGACATTATAAAATAGTCATACCAATATAACTCAAAAGACTTATAAGGAGGGAGCACGCCTGACCATGTCGCATTAAATAAAACTAAAACTACGGTACTGAATCGAAATAACAGGGAAGTAGTCCCACATGGCTTGTGAAAGCTAGAGCCCAGGGCCATAGACATTTCCTCCACTCCTTTCTTTGCAGAAATATTTACTGTTTTGCCTAAAGTGCCCGAAAGGCTGAATGTCCTGCCATGTCTTCGAAAGGGCCCAATAAAATCATCGCCCTCACATGTCTGGAGCAGAGACGAGGGGACTCCAAATACCGTACACCCTTTAAGAGACGCTTTTCTTGATTACCACTTCCGGGCTGCGCCCCGGCAGCCGCACAATCAACATAACAATTTCCGGTGCTTGAGACGACCCTCCCCGCCCCGTAAGTCCCTCCTCCCACCTCTCACGTGCGCCCGAAATCTTATTTGAACCTTAGGAGGCTTTGAATCTTGGCCAATATGATCTCATGGTATTTTTGCACTCTACATTCGGGTGGGGAGGTGGGATTAGATAAAAAGCACCAATCCAAAACAAAGAGCTTTCGCTTCCACGCCCTTCTGGAGAAAAAGGAGCCAATCGCAATGGAGTAGTCAGGGCGAGAGGGTCAAACCTAATTAGATGGGCGTGGCCTGGCTTGAGACTTAGTTTGCTGGCTTTACATGCAAGGTATTTGCTGCAGAGGTTTACTAGACCAACATTGGAATCGTCGGTGCTAAAGGTGGGTTTTCTGACGCAGCGTTTTGGAGATGTGGAAAGACTCCAGCGTCCTTTCTGAAGGCTGCTCCGTTAGCCTGTCTTCGAAAGCGGGTGCTTCGGAGTATATGATATGGAAGAGGGGGAACCAAAGTTGGGGGCTCACTCCCAGTTTTTGCTGCTTGGTTCTGTGGGAGACAAAATGGGGGTGAGGGCAATCTGATGGGGCTCTACCTTTCCATTATCGCGTTCGTTCGGCGTCGCCTTTCTCCCCCCCCCCCTTATTCCTGGATTGGGGCTAGGAATAATCCTTGGTCATCTAAGTTTAAGGGATATCCTTAGAGGCAGGACTTGGCTCTTGTAGATGCCGACACAGCTATCCTTGCAGGTATTGGCTTGAGGCCAGTACTAAGGGCCCTCTTCTAAGCTGTTGACTCCTCCGTGAATCACCAGCTCCGAGTCTTCTATCCAAAGGGATTTCCTCCCTAGTGCTTTTAAGAGATACTTTTTCTGTTGGAGATAATCAACCCAATCAGCTTGTTGGGTTTGATTATGATTATGTCAAGCAGTTTGTTGGCTCTGGGTGTGAGATGCACATGTATATAGCTGGACAAATTCAGACTTACAGCATTTGGAAATATTGTGGTTCTTTAATATACAGCTCTACTTGCAAGTTGCTGCATGAAACATTTACAGTTTTCTTTAAGTAAATATCTGACATGTCCTTCTGCTATTGATATTGCTGAGCCTTTATGAGCAGACAGCTTGCTGTCTTCCTGACTTCTCCATTCACAAAAACATGGTGGAAAGGGTTAGAGCAGAGGTGATGAAGAAACAGACACACACAAAAAACCCTGTAAGGCAGGGGTATCAAACTCAATTTCATTGAGGGCCGTATCAGCATTGCGGTTGCCTTGGGGGGGGGATGGGTGTGGCCAGGGTGGGTGCGGCCTACTGGGTGGGCGTGGATGGAGTGGGTGTGGTCTACTGGGTGGGCATGACCAGCTCTACATCGTTCGTGTTAAGGGGGCCTTTGGGGGCCTGGGCAGGAGTGGGACAGATCTGAGGGTCTCTGGCAGAAGGGGGTGGGACCAGGGCAAGTGCCAAGGCATGGTCCACTGGAGGAGCCTCCCCAGCATGCACCCAGGGGGCGGGGCCGACGCGGCAGGGGCTGGTTCCTCGTTGTTTCCAGACGGCCTTGTGGAGCTAAGACTGAATGCGTTTCAGCATAGATGGCCACCACAAAATTGTACATTGGCTCCCGGCCGGCCTGGGCCAGGACAAAGGCAGCGGGGGTCGTTCCCTCACTGTTTCCAGGATGGCTTCGTGGACCACATGAAACCACTTTGCGGGCCGCATCCGGCCCCCGGGCCTTGTGTTTGACATGTCTGCTGTAAGGCATTTCGTAAGAGGGGAAACTAGCACTCTTCAACAGCTCCAAGGAATTCTAGAACAGTAAATGGAGTTCCTGGATTTTCAAATGAATTTCTGCCTTGTTTTCTCGCTGGAGCTATCTTGCAGAAGTAAGCTTCAGTGCTTCAGGTAGTCAAACCTATGTTTCATACCATACGGCTGGAAACTCATTGCTCAAGTTCATCTGATTTTCAGTGAATCTATGGAATGTGTGGATGACTTTGGGGAAGAGATGCTGCCTAGGAAAAAATCAGACAAGAGAGGCAGGAGACCCCAGTGGTTTAGTGGTCAGAGAAAGAAACTTTGGAAGGACGACCCAAATGGATCAAGCAGTTAAACTTGCATGTTTCAGTTAATGTAGCCTTATAATAAAATAGATTTATTTCACCTAATAATGTTTCCTGGAAGACTGACAAAAATCTGACCTTCCTCACTTTCTTTTCCCAGCCTTGCTTAAAACTTATGTAAGGTGCTGTTAAGTAACTTCCCTTCTTGCAATTAAGTAACTTCCCTTCTTGTTTTTCAGTACAAGATCCGAGACCTTTTATTTGTAAACCACAAGCTGTATATATAAAAAAATTGAGGCCTGCATGGGTTCACAAGCTGTTACATTTCATTTGACAAACTCAGCTTCTTCTCTGGGCCTCTTCAATGCCCTCAGAGATAAAAGGGCTTACTACTGAACAATTGCAGCTCTAAGGTTGGAGCAGTGAAAAAAGGAAGTTTTCTTATTGTTGGAACAGACAAAATAGTTACTCCTCAATCAATCTGAGTCATCTGAGAAGAGGCTATGAATTTTGTGTGCATATGTGATTGAAATTGGAGAATGCGTACATTATTGTTTGAGGAACTGTATGTAAGCATCTAAAGCACGGGTGTCACTGTCTTGTGATGTGTCGTGACATATCTCAACTTTTTTCGCATTGCCGGAGCTTGGGGTGGCGTGGCCTCCGCATGATGCAACTGGCCCGTGGGCCGGCAGTTTGACACCCCTGATTCTAAAGCATCTGTATGAGAGTGGGGAGTACATGCTTTTAGCAGTTTTCAACCATCTACTTGCGATCAATTTATTTTTTGGTCAAATGATTCGCCATTGAGGTGCTAGTTGCTCTGGAGCACCATGGGCTTTGGGACCAGAGCTTGTGGGAACAGTCTTTAGTGTTGTGAACATAGGATCTGGGATGCACATGCACATGCACATGCATTTTAACTAACATTCTTGGAATGCATTCACGATTGTCAAATGGTGCAAGAGAATATGGGAACAAAAAGAAGGAACTGGTAACCAGTTTCAGCATTCTCACAAGTAGATGTTTCTGAATTGTCACTCTGTGCATGCACAGGCATTCTCTTTGTTTCAGTTTCCTGTGTCATTCTTATAATGATATTATGTAGCTGCTTACTATTCTGTGGAGCAACTCATAAGTTGTAATATATTATGAAGCATATAATAAATATGTGAGTAGTACAACTGGACATGCTTAATTAATGATAAAGACAAGTTGTATTGGGTTGGATCATTTTTTCCAGATCAGTGTACAATGAAATCTGGTGTATATATGAACCTGGATATTGTTTTTTTGCAAACGGCTAAATAGCTAAAATTTGTGAGCTTCTGTAGCAGAGGTTTAGTTGGCCCTTTTCTAAGTGGCTTCTGCATCAATTGAAAATGCTTAGATGTATAACTTGTAAAGAAAGTAATTTTATAATTGTAATAATTATTTTAATTTTTTCTCGTGTCATAATCAAGAACTTTTTATTGACAATTTAGCTTCAGTTAAATCAGAGAAAAACTTTGACTTTGTGGTCTTGGATACAGCCTACTTTGGGATGTCAGAAGTGGGATGCTATTCAAGTATTAAACTTAGGCAGCTAGGATATCAGTTGATAATGATTTGTTTCCTAAGAGAAACATTATTATCTGTTCATTTAAAATTCTAGGCATAAATGGCACCATGAAGCATTTTAATTTCTTAACCTCTGCATAAATTACAAGACGTTCTGGATGTAATAATAATTTCAGAATGTTAATTACTGGGGCTTGGGTACTCTTCCAATCAGCATATGTAAGGCTTTGTAGGGAAAGCCAGTGGTGGGATTAGGATGTCTCAATTTTCCCCAATCTCACATCTTTAGTGGTAATCTGTGGATTACAACTCACATCTCTTGTGCTGGAAGGGGATAGTTAGAATTTTGATCTCTTAAATGAATGGAACATACGATTGGACAAGGCTGGGTATGGTTTCTTCTAGCAGGGTATTGAATCAGTTATGTACTTTCATGGGGTATTCATTTTTAGGGAGATATGGTTGGGAGAGAGAGGGCAAGAATGCACATAGGCATGTGTGTGTGGGTATGTATGTGCACAAAAATACCACTATTTTGGAATGAATGCAAAATGTTACATAGTATTAAAAATTGAGCCCTTATAAATTACATTAAATGTTCAAATGAATTGCTATTTTCTTCTAAATGCTTATTTGTTTGACCCATAAACATTACATAAATATAATGCTGAAATAGTTTCTGAAAGAGAAAAACCTAATAAAACACTGTCCTTACTGTTGATACACCCTATATATCTCCTGCTATCAGGTTTTCCTAGGCTTTGCAACAAAAGCTCATCCACGTGATCTTCCCCTGCTGCTTCTAATGACTGTCACATGAGGTTCTTTTAGCTGACCTTCCTTGCTGAGTCACTAAATAGCTAATAAGTTAGAATTCTGCACTATAAAAGGTTATCAGCAGCTCTTAATTTATGAGGAGGGCTGAGTATTTCACAGCAGTGCAGGGCTCTGAAGTGCCTTCTCTTTATTTTTCTGTCTAGGTTCATGGCTAGGATGTGGGTGCACTTCCTAGTCTTCCTGGTACTGAGCAGGACAGCCTCTTCTTTGCAATGCCCTGATGGGCAGAAATGTGAAGGATCTTCAACATGTTGCAAGCTCCCTGAAGGAAATAAGTATATCTGTTGCCATCAGCCTCAGGTAGGAGTTGTTATGTTACTCTTCTAAGGAAGGGGCAGAAAATGGTTTCCTAAACAGATGGAAGCATTTTCATCAGCAAAGCTTGTGTTGATTACATGAATAAAGCAACATAAGGAAAAAATGCCAATAGAAAAGAATATATGTAGGTCAAGGGGATATATGCTCTCTGAGAATATCAAGGACTTCATAAAAAAAGATTGAATATTGCTGTTTTAGTAACCAGCTTTGTTACGGGGCATCCAGCTTCTCTGGAATGCAGAAAGAGTGCAGAGAAGAGCAACAAAGATCACTAGGGGACTGGAGGCTAAAATATATGAAGAACGGTTAGAGGAACTGGGCATGGCTAGTCTAGTGAAGAGAAGGACCAGGGGAGACATGATAGAAGTGTTCCAATATTTGAAAGGCTGTCGCAGAGAGGTGAACCTATTTTCCAAAGCACCTGAAGGCCAGACAAGGAATAACAGATGGAAACTGATCAAGGAGAGATTCAACCTAGAATTAAGGAGAAATTTTCTGACAGTGAGAACAATCAACCAATGAAACAGCTTGCCTTCAGAAGTTGTAGGAGTTTCATCACTAGAAGCTTTCAAGAAGAGACTGGACTGCCATCTGTCAGAAATGGTGTAGAGTCTCCTGCTTGGGTGGGGGGTTGGACTAGATGACCTACAAGGTCCCTTCCAACTCTGTTATTCTATTTTTTTATGAATTCCAAAGGTGCTTTTTCAAGAGGCAACTGGACTTTCTTGTTCTTCTTTGAAGATGTTTCACTTCTCATCCAGGAAGCTTCTTTATCTCTGATTGGATGGTGAGGAATGAAAGGATTTATACTCCTTGCAGACAGCTGGTCATTTGCATTCTTGAGGTCACTTGGAAGTTTATCTCTGTCCTCAAGATCACCTGAGTAGTGCAAATAGGTGTGGAGCCTTCTTGGAACTGCTGAAAAGACAGTGTTGTAGACTAGAGATAGAGGATGTTGTATCCCTCCCCCTCTGCTGAGAGAGGGCAGTTGCCGCTTGAAAAAGGACCTTTGACCTGGATGACTGAGAATCTCCATAGACACTTCTTTGGAGTTGTTGACAATTCCTGAAAGAATATACTGTATCAGACCTTGCAATTTGCATAATATCTTGGAAAACAAAATTACTTACGTTGTTGCCTCATCTTTTTTATTTACAGTTCACAGGAGCATCCCTCCGCATGTTGCCCCCAGAGAGCAGGAATGAGGTATCTGGTGTTGTGTGTCCCGATGCTAGCACATGTCCAGTGACACACTCCTGCCAGCTCAGCCTGAATTCCACCTTTGCCTGTTGTCCTTGGGAGGAGGTGAGCTTCAGACCTGAAAATGAGATAAGGGCTAGCAATGATCAGAATACCTTTCTTAATAGAGCAAGTTTAACTGATTTGCCCCATACCTCCTAAGTTGTTCTTATCTGCATGCCATAACTACTTTGCTCTATACTGAACTGAAATGTAACAGATCAGAGGAACAGCTTTTAACTTCCAGTGGCCTTCCAATGTAGGAGATTATAATTACTGTTCTTTACAGTCGATGTATTCAGTGATCAAGCTATCTGGGAATGTTGGATTTGAAGTTCCTAGCATCTGGAGATTTAATAGGTCAGAGAAACTAAGAT